>JASCZI010060517.1:94510-115897 GCA_036250425.1 Stylosanthes scabra
TTGAGGGGTTATCTTAAGGATCTTCTGTGAACATCTGTGAAAAAATACATTGTATGATCTTTACTTTTGAAACAGAGGGGACCTGAGGATGTTATGAACCACCTTGCCAGAGAAGCTCGACATGGGAAAGTGAAAAACATCCTATTCTTAACGCCTTGCCATGCCACGCCGTACTACTCTCTGCTGCATCACGACCTGCCAATGCGGTTCCTTGACTGTACACCAAGGTTTGGAATTTACGATCCTCTAGTGGCTTGGAATCTTCACTGAGACTGAAATAAGAAAATTATTCTTATTAATATTATTATGTTCTGTTCTGCAGTGAAGAGAAACTTGATGAGTCTGACCGTTTTCTGATGGACCCCGTTCCTTTTCTATCTGAATATGCGAAGAATAAGTCCCTGCCTAGCCACATTGTTTTATTTGATTGGGAAGAACAAAAATTGAAGAGCTTATTAAATTCATATGATTATAGAGAGGTAATAATAAGAATATCCTAAATCAAATTGCTGCTTAGTTTTCTCATGTTGTTATCTATTGAGGTAGTTGTAATCATCTGCCTATATTGGGATTTTAACAACAGGAAAGAAGATTTTTTAATGCTCACTTCAAGGTGGATCGGGAACTTCAAGCATCAATTGTTGTCTATGTCCATACAGGGCAGTGAATGTTTCTCTGGCATGCATAGTTTTTGACTCTCTCTCACACAGTTGAAGGTGTCATTTCTTCAGGTTCCTCTTACAAACTTTACATTGGTGATTTGAAAACTTTGTATAATAGTGTACTTGCCCCCTAAATTTGCACCAGGTAGTTTGTAAATTCCTCCCGAATAGTTAGAGATGATCTACAGTTTTTATAAGGGAGTGTTACGAGCATGTAATATGTATCAAAATGACTAGTGTGTTACCAAGAGAAGTGATCTATCTATCATCAACAAATTTTCCTTGGAATATTTCTATTCCTATAAAATGGCAAAATGCTTTACAGTTTGGGGTTCATAATGAAATGAAAAAGAAATAATTTGAACTAAGATGTACATGTTCTGAACAAGTTGGATGAACACACAGTGAATGCTCTCTTGCCTTATATAGAACATTAGGTGCCCGGAGCATACACCTAAACAGAAAAAAATATAAACATAATATACAACCATTTGTTTGTTAAAAAAATGATAATTAGGAATTGGGTCAATGATAAATTGGGAAGCTGATCTGCTGTTGCTGCATGAGTATTATAGGGAAGACTCCACAAACATGTGCTTCACTTGTGGTTGGCCTTCTCCTTTTATATTTTACTAGTGTATTAAATGTTGATGATAAGAACAAATGTGAAGTTAATCAAGATAGTAAGTGTCTTTGTCTCTTTGAACTAAAATATATCTTAATCAAATCTTGGAAATAGTAAAATATATCTTTTATGTATTATATATGATGATACTTGATTAAAGATCCATTTTGATTTGAAAAATGATACTTGATTATTTTTAATTTCACCCATTAAATCATGTTAATTAAAGATAAAATTCAATTTAAGCCATTGTTAAGTCATTTCATTTATTCTACTCCTTTGAAAAGGACAAATATCAGTCAGTTAAGATATGTATAGCATATTGGCCCCATATATGTATATGTATAACTATAACATCAACTTATTCTTTTTTTAAGGTCATAGTTCATTTCTGGTTTTTAGGGACCAATATTTTCACACTAATGCTATTTGCACATCAAAGTTCAGTTACATCTGATTTTTTAGATATAAAAAGTAGTTATTTTGATTTTTCGGTTGACATGGGGGCTACGTAACTACGCATACACATAAAATTGTTGTGCTGCCACAGAAAAGGCTCCAGGTGAATCTTCTAATACACCATCTTCTGGCAAGGCAAGAGAAGAAGTAGATACAACTTTTGATGATGATGATGATGATGTAGAAATTGATGTATTTTATGGTTCTCTTGATGTTGCTGGCACCCCTATGCTTTCTAATTCCCATGAGAAGTTGGTTATCAATACTCCAAGTGATGAAGAAATCAGGCAAGCATTGAGATCCGTACAAAGGTTCCTCTCCCATGATGCTTCAGTTTTGTTGGATCCTGAATTGTGCAGCATCTTGAAAGCCAACCTAAATTACCTCTCCAAGTTATCTGCAGATCATGGCAGCATATCAAGAGAAATGAGTAAAGTGATATTAGAAGTTTCACAGTTTTTGACTCATTGGAGTAGGGCTGCACTAAAGCACATATCAAAGTTGATTATATAATGTCTCAATTGCTGAGAGCTGATGAATTGGAAATGAGTTGGGAAAGTAACAAAAAAATGTTCTTGGATGTGTCTGGAAATGAAGCAGGTATCTCTCGTAAGAGAAAGAGAGAGATTTTTGAGGAAGGAAAGACAATTAAAGCTGAATTGGATGAGTTAAAGAAGAATGTGCCACAATGGGAACATGAGCACACTTTTGCCAAAAAAACTCAGGCAAACATCATAGCTGAATGATCAAGGCTTCGAGAAACTTTTCAGAATAATGAGAAAGGCTGGAACTTATAAGAACTCAACTAGAGTTATGATCATAAATCATAAATATGAATCTAAGTGATTTTCAGTTAAAAAGGGTGTTGCATTAAGTCACATATATAATTCTACTCCGAATGGTAGTTGTTTGTTTGAGAGATTTTGGTGGTTATTAAAAGTCGTGTGTATTGGTAAAATATGAGGGTGGCCAGCTATTGACAGCAAAATTTTCAAGCCCTTAATGTCAAAACACTGACATAATCGTCCTGCTCCTGCATAATGAATTTTATATATATATATCTGTGAACAAATCTAGAGCACTAGCAATTTTATTATATTGTTTGTAATCCAGGAGACATGATCATGTCTATTGGGATTGGAGTTCAATGGCACCAGCACAGACAAGTAGCACTGGCAATGTCAAAGGTAAATGTATTTCTGGCTTTTCCCCATCTGTTGCTGTTGTTTATACAAATATTTCGTTGATAGTTGATTATTTTTCTCTGGACAGGAAATACTTTTTTTCTTCGAGATCTCAATTATGAGAGTTGAAATAATTACTCATGGAAGGTTCTCAGTTGAAGAAATGTCTAAAGGGACTTCAAAATTAATAATAACTAGATTTACACCTATTAAACCCGCGATATGAATTGAAATATTCAAATATATATATTTGAAAAACAAGCTAGGGTAGTAGTGTGTTGCTAATGATGCAGGTAATAGGGTAGCTATGACGAACTAACTGCTGCCATAACTAACCTAAGTTAAAATGACAGAATTTCCCTTAGACTACTTGCTTGCTCGACAAGCTAGGACTCAGGCACAGAATGGTGCTCTACTCTGTAACAATAATAACAGATTTAGGTACCTCACTTTCTCTCTACTCTCTCCATTCTGTGTTCTGTGTTTCTATGACCCAGATTCTCTGAAACAAGCAAGCAAACATAGCACAATCATGGCCACAAAGTGTGGAAAACTTTGTTCTCTATGTATGACGTGTAATAATTGCTTAAAGCGGGCTAGTGTTATTGGATACTGAACTAGTTCAGACTTCAGACTCATGATGTAGAGAGAAACAGAGAAGATGAACGGCTGAATTGGAAAACTGGAAACATGGCTTTTTTTCAGTGACCAATTGGAAACATGGTTTGAGACATCGTTTGAGTACAATGAGATGCCTTTATGAAAATGATATTCATTGGGGAAAAAAATGATACGCAAAAATAGGGTCTTCTTTGAGTTCTTTCTTTCTTTCTTTAAAATATAATATTTGTGATATATGATGATGACATATTAACGGTTCATTTATATGTAGGTTCTTGGAACGACCCCTATCCATTTCTGGGAGCAACCACCTTTACTTTTTAATTAGTTTGTTGACTTTTAAAAAGCGATAAGCTTTCATAAGCTACTTTAAAAGAGAAAAAGACCAAGTCTTACTTTCCTGCCTTTTATTTGTATTATATTCCATCACAGTTTTCTTCTTCCGTTTACTTTTCACAATACTTACTTGGCAATGTTGGCATAAATACCAGTCCCTTGCTGATTATGCTCTAATTCTAACCGACATGTCTGTTTTGGTCCGAGTGTATTATTAAGGCTCTTAGCATCATGTCAACGCCACCACTCACCTCTTCCTATTCCTCTTCCTTTTGCTATGCATTCACCTATGATGTGTTTATCAGCTTTAGAGGCTCTGATACTCGCTACAGTTTCACTAACAATCTCTACCAAGCTCTCCATAGAAAGGGAATCCACACCTTCTTTGATGATGATGAACTTCGGAATGGAGAGGAGATCACGCAATCACTTGAAAAGGCAATTGGAGAATCTAGAATTGCCATTGTTGTGTTCTCCGAGAACTATGCATCTTCTTCCTTTTGCTTAGATGAACTGGTCAAGATCATGGAATGTATTAAGGGGAAGGGCCGGTGGGTCTTTCCGGTCTTTTATGATGTTGATCCTACTGAAGTGCGTCACCAAAAAGGAAGCTATGGAGAAGCGTTGACCAAGCATGAGGGGAGGTTCAAAGATGACAAGGAGAAAGTGCAGAAATGGAGGTCAGCTCTGCATCAAGCAGCTAACCTGTGCGGCAGTGATTTCAAACTTCAGTATGTATTTTACTATCTTATATTTCGATTTGTAAAAAATTTTAGGGGAAATAATTCCTTCATATTAAACAAGTCAATATACTGTGTGTATATGATGCATTTATTAGTATGACTTTGTAGTGACAATTCTTTATTGGCAGAAGGGAATATGAACATGCTTTTATTGAGAAGATCGTGAAGGAGATCTCAAACAGGATCAGTCGCGTTCCCTTAAATGTTGCTGAGTACCCTGTTGGACTGGAATCTCAGGTACCAGAAGTAAACAAGCTTCTAAATGGAGGATCTAATTGCAGAGCTGATATGGTAGGAATATACGGAGTTGGTGGAATAGGTAAAACAACACTTGCTAAACCAGTTTATAACTTGATTGCCGACCAATTTGAAGGTTTATGTTTTCTCGAAAATGTGAGGGAAAATTCAATTAGACATGGTTTAGCATATCTCCAAGAGTTATTTCTTTCAAAAACACTTAGAGAGAAAGATATAAAGCTAGCAAGTGAAAGTGAAGGAATTTCGTTAATAAAGCAAAGGTTAAAGAGAAAGAAGGTTCTGTTGGTTCTTGATGATGTTGACAAACTTGAGCAACTGAAGGCAATTGCTGGAAGGGCCGATTGGTTTGGTTCTGGAAGCATAGTCATCATAACAACTCGGGACAAACATGTGTTGGCAAGTCATCTGGTGGAGAGAACATATCAAGTGAAGGAATTTGATGATAAAGAGGCACTTGAGTTGCTTAGTTGGAATGCCTTCAAACATGAAAATGTTGATCCAAGCTATACGAACATTTTAAATGAAGTAGTGTCCTATGCTTCTGGGCTTCCATTGGCACTCGAGGTAATAGGTTCAAATTTGTATGGAAGAAGTGTAGAAGAATGGGTATCTGCGTTAGATGAGTATAAGAAAATCCCTAATAACGATATCCAAAAGATACTTAAAGTAAGCTTTGATGCTTTGGGGGAATATCATCAAAATATTTTTCTTGACATTGCTTGTTGCTTCAAAGGATATAGTGTGGCAGAGCTTGAACACATTCTCCACGCTCATCATGATGTTAGCCCGAAACTTGGCATTTGTGTGTTGGTTGAAAGATCTCTAATAAAGATTGATGAGTTCGGTTACCTGAGACAACATGACTTGATTCAAGATATGGGCCGAGAAGTTTTTCGTCAACAATCACCAAAGGATCCTGGTAAACGTAGTCGATTATGGCTTCCTGAAGAAGTTATGCAAGTCTTACAGCAGAACATAGTAAGTAAATTTATGTGGGTGACTTGGATTTTTTATCATTCAATGTATAGTTTTTTGTCATTTATTTCTTTAACTTGTTTCCTTTATCAATTGTTCTACACTAAAACATCCATTATGTATGTTGATGTCTTAACATAACATATATTGTTTTTTTCTTTTCCTCCTTTGAAGGGAACCAATGAAATCGAGCTCATATTTCTGGAAGCTCCCATGTCTAAAGTAATAGATTGGGATGGAGAGGCCTTCAGAAAGATGGGAAACCTCAAATCACTTATTATTAAAAGTGGCAATTTTTTCAATGGTCCCAATCATCTTCCCAATAGTTTGAGAGTGTTGGAATGGCATGGATATCCTTCACATTCTTTACCACCTGATTTTCATCCAAAGAAGCTTTCCATACTCATGTTGCCCAACAATTGCTTTACACCACTACCGATAGTTAAGCTATTAAAGGCAAGCGCAACAGATTTTTATCTTTTCTCTATGTTATTAAATTCTTTTTAACATTTCTTTTAAATTTTAATTTTGCAGGAGTTTCAGGATATGACTGTTTTGGATTTTAGTTGGAATGATTGGATAACATATATACCCGATGTTTCAAGTGCCCCTAATTTAAAAGGATTACGCTTTGCATGTTGTGAAAATTTAGTTAAAATTGATGAGTCAGTTGGATTTTTGGGTAAGCATAGAGTATTAGATGTTCAAGGTTGTACAAAACTTAGGAGACTTCCTTCACTGATGTTACCCTCTCTCAGGCTACTCACTGTTGCGAAATGTTATAGTCTTGAGAGTTTTCCTGAAATATTGGTAAAAATGGAAAACATAACATATCTTGACTTGGTTAAGACATCCATAAGAGAATTGCCATATTCCATTTGTAATCTTACTGGTCTTCAAGAGTTGATTCTGGATAATCCTAGAAGTCAAACTATGATGTTACCAAGTAGCATTTTCATGTTTGGAGAACTCAGGAAGTTGGATTTTCAAGGATATAAGTTGCTATTATCTAATGAAGAAGGTACAGGGCAAGGGAGCACAACATCGGGGTCAGCCAAGACATATCTTAATTTGTGTTCATGTAACCTGTCAGATAAATTGCTTGGAATATTTCTTTCTGGGTTTCCCAATTTGGAACGTTTATCCTTGTCAGATAGTAATATCACAGTTCTTCCGTCATGCATAAAAAATTGTCACCTTTTGAGGTATCTTGATGTTTACGGATGCAAGAATCTTCAAGAGATTAGAGGGATTCCACCCAACATAGAATATGTGGATGCATTTCTGAGCACACGCTAAGTTGTTCAAGTAAAGGGATGTTATCGAATAAGGTATCTGCTTTGTTTCTTTTTTACTCATATTGTGTTACATGTGAATAACTGAGGTGGGCCATGATTATTGAACTCTGTGTGTGTGATTAATAGGAACTGCATGAGTTTGTCGGAAAGAAGAGATTTATTTTGCCAGGAACAAGCATTCCAAGTTGGTTTGAGAATCAGTGCAGTGGGCAACCAATTACTTTCTGGTTTCGTAATAAGTTCCCTGCCATATCTCTCTGCTTTCTTTTGAAGGACAATGCTTACCATATGGATAATATGTTTCCTCATTTGAAATTGGTCTCTAATGATTGGCACATATTTCATGATGAAATTCACATGAATCATCCTGGTCATATATGGATTTATGATTTAGAAGATAATCCGGATCAACCGTTTCAACACAATGAATGGAATCAGGCGGTGCTCTCTCTTTCAAAAGGTAATATTGAGAAGCAAGTGAGTCTGAGCCTAGAGGAGTGGGGTAGCATAGCAATTGGAGTGCATATAATAAAAGAAAGAAGTAACATGGATGATATCAAATTCACTCATCCACTTTTGGACAACCACCATGTGCATGACCTGGGATTATCACTTCCACCTCCACCACTCAGCAATAATTTTGAATGGGATCGGAGGACATTTGTTATCCGAGGTAATTATTCCCACTGTATATTTGGTTGGATAAATATGCTGTAAATTTTACCCAGATGAATACATTTTACCCCAAACCAAATTTTATCATATGACCACAATTTTCCGGCGTGATTTCTTCTAAGTTTTTCTCCTTTCTTTTTCGTGCCAAAATCACAGGTTACTACTCAACAAAGGCCGAAGAATCTAAGTTTCACCTATCAGGTAAGAAATATGACTTTTTCACTACTGTAGCAGAAAACGAAGACGATACAATAGAAGAACAATTATACGATGGAGAAGAGATTTGATGAATAGAATGAATACATAGGTATAAATTTATTTTTTTAAAAAATTTTAAAAAATTAAATGGGATACTTTTTTTCAAAGTATAAATCTTTTTTTTTTTTAAAAAGAGTAGATTGTTGTTACAGAGAGAAGCAAAGAAAGCAAGCATATCTATGATAAGACACGAAAAACAAAAAGCAAAAGAAAAAATATCTATGATAGAAATTAAGCTGAGTTAGAAAGAAAAGGGAGTGAGAGAATTGAAAAGGGAGTGATAGAATTCTCTTTACATACTTTGTCACGGCCCATGACCAGCTAAGAAGAATTATTTCTAATCAAGCCTAACAAGTAAAAATTCAAAATAATTTTTTTTGGTAATTAAAATTTAAAATAAATGATGAAATTATAATTTTTTTTTTAGTAACTCACTAGTTTAAATATAAATGAAAGAAATTACAATTAACTTTTTATAAAAATATAAATTTAAGAACGCGGTTGAATCCAGCCGGTAACATATGGAGTATGATAAGTCTACAAAGTGATACAGACTTTTGAGTAACGAAGATCACATATTCAAGTACCTCTTTCTGAAAACATTTTTTATTTAAAAAATAAAGATGAATTTTGCAATTCAATGATTAGACAATACCTCTAATTCACATAAGATCATATAAACAATATTATTAAAATGTACTTTGTTTAGAAAATATTAATAACAAATTATAATACAACCATGCTAGGTAACCAATAAACATTCAGTCAATATTAGCTAACAATTTAAATTAGATGTTCTATTTCTTTAGGTTTCGGATGTTCTGTTTTTAGGTTTCAAATGTTCTGTTTCTAAAAAAAATATAAAGTTGGTTGAGGTTGCTTTAAATTTCGGATGTTCTATAAACAGTGGTTTCGGATATTTTATTTTTTATTGGCTGATTTGTTGGTTAGAAAATTATTCGTTACCTATACTTTTTCATTATAATATTATAATGAGAAACTTTAGGTAGCCCATAATTTGTTAGCCAATAGATGACTAATATGCTTTTTTTTTTTTTATTTTCTCTTTCCTCTTTTACCACCCACTATTCCCCTAAATTACACTTATGGGCTCCCTAACATTGTGTCCCTAACATTACTCTATTATAATATATACAAATAAGTGAATTAATAAGGGAGCCTCATATAGAAATTAATCAAATCAATAACACACTTGGGCGGCTCCACCTATAAGGGTAATCCTTTTCTCTTATGTGCTCGTACTGAATAACAGATCCAACGTGTGGCCTACACATTAGGCTAGCAACACCCCTGCTAACTGAGGTTTGAGCCAGATGCATATAGGTTAACGTCACAACCGCTGTTAACTACAATTTTCTAAGAGTCTCCCAAGCCAATTCAAAACATATAATTGAAAATATATCAAGTTATTTTATCCATCAAATATATGGAGTCTCAAATCGATAGTCAAATAATATCCTTTCGAATAATCTCTTCAAATCTTACTTTGTAAATCATAAAAATTTTTAATATATTTCAATATTTCAAAATAATAACACTTCCTCAAACAAATCTTTTAGTATCAAATCAAATCATATAATATTTTTTCAAACCAATCATAAAGACTTCGAACTAGGGGTGCACAAGACCCGGACCGGCCCGGGCCCGGTGTAAATTATATCGGTTGGGTTTACTATTTGTGGCCCAGTGTGATTTTCGGGCCGGGTTCGGGTCTTGTTTCGGGCCACCCGGCCCAGCCCCGAAGCCACTTGTTTTAAATTAAAAATGCATTTTAAAGTGAGATCAATGATAAGATATTACATTTTTATACTTCTATTAATATTTTGTATATTATATAATATTATTTTTGTTTTAAAATAATTGATTTTGGTATAAATATAATATAACATTTGTTAAATTTAATGTTTAAAAATAAAAATTTATTACTTTTTTATATAAAATTATATATATTAATTTATATCGGGTCTATTAGGGTCGAATCTGGGTCTTATCAAACCCAACCCGATATTATATTTACGTAAAAATGTTAGACCCGCATGTTATTAGGGTCGGGTTCGGGTCTCGTCAAGCCCGACCCGGCCCATGTGCACCCCTACTTCTAACATATTTTACACTTCTATAAGAACAAAAATACATAATCTTATAAAACAAACTAGTTTATTTTCCTGTGCCTTGTACGAAAAATTAAATTAAATTTAAATTATAAAAATTATTTAATATTATTGTTAGTTATATATATAATTGTTAAAGCAGTAAATAATTTGTTGAGTAGAGATAGTAATGAGTCTTATGAAGGCATGTATATCTTTCTTGCTTTCTTTCTTCATTTATAAAACAACAATGTTTGGTAACCAACAAAAATTCAGTCAATATCAGCCAATAACTTAAATTGGATGTTTTATTTCTTTAGGTTTCAGATGTTCTGTTTCTATTGTTGGTTGCTTTAGATTTCAAATGTTCTATTTCTAAAAAATTATAGATGTTTCACTGGTTTTCATTGTAGATGTTCTATAAACAGTAGTTACGAATGTTCTATTTTTTATTGGCTGATTGTTGGTTAAAAAAATATTGGTTACCTATACTTTTCATTTATAAAAAATGTCTCTGTTAATGTTCCGCGTGAATCTATTACGGGTCGCTAATGAATATCATCGTCAAAATTGGTCGAACTCGTCGGATCATCCCTGTTTACTCGTCTAAAACATACAGACTTTTCCAAAAAAATTAGGTTCGCTAATAGGAACAACAATGTGGTAGATCGGGACGAATAATCAAATACTTATACCCGTCCTGAACATTTATGTATCGTCCCAAAACGTACATGAAAATAAAAATAAAAATAAAATATTTAATATTATTTATAACCTGATTAATTAAGATTGAAAAATAAAAAATATTAGTAATAGCATTCAAAACTTTTAAGATGATTAAAATAATCATCAAATTATACATAATTTTCTAAAAAATTAATTTAAATTATATTTATTATGATATGGGACAAGGTAGTCATTACTCATACCCATCTCATATTTATATAGAACTAAACAGGTATTACCCAAACCCGCCATACTCATTCAATCAGTGAAAAAATAATCCTCTCTATTTAGGATAGGACACGTCGAGTCGATTCCAGGAGGACCAAATTGCCATCCCGACCAATTAAAAATGCAAGTTAAACGAATTGAGCTTAATTAACCGGTGAACAATGACGGGTTATGTTGATTTTTTAAAAAAAAGTAAAAGAAAATAACATCTTTTGTCCACTTTTTTATTTTTGGTGTTAGAAATTGGAATTTTTATAAATAAATAAATAATTAATTAAATGAGCCAGCCTGTTTAACCCATTGGGTGTCCATGAACACATCGTGCTCAAATTTTTAGAGAGCAAAGAAAATATTCTTAAATAAATCAGCCCGCGGACTTAAGTGGATGGACTTAAATAAGTCAGGTTGGCTCGATTAACATTTTTGCTATTTAATAAAGTATGCTTGAATAAACCATCTCGCGGGCATAAACGGATGGGCTTAAATGGGTCGGGTGGACCCATTTAACATCCTTTATATTTAATCATTTTGACGAAAAATATGGATACTCGAATATTATATTTAAAAATAAAAAATATAATATAATCCAATATAATTCAATAACATTTAATATAATATTATATAAATCAAATATAATTTAATATAATCTAATGTATTTATTAAATATACACACAAGTTAAATAAAAATAAACAAAAATAATTTTCAATATAATAAAACAACATAATTCTTAATAAATTCACATTTACGGAAATTTAGCGAATTTACATACAAAAAATCAAATAAATTAATTATCTAAAAATTTATAAATAAATTATATATATGGCTGTCAAAATTGGCAAAACTTGTCGGACCAGCCCAAACCGTCTATAACAGGTGAATTTTTTCCAAAAGAATAGGTCCGTTAGAAACACAGACTAAATAGGTTAGTCCGATTAACTCGAAAAAATGTCCAGTTAAACGGAACATCTTGTGGAATAAATGTGCTAGTCTATTTTTTTTTTTATAGATCTTTTAAAACATATCTAACATAATGGACTCTAAAATTTAATCACATTTGAATATTTTTTCTTATAAAAATGTCATTTTGTCAAAATATTTATTTTTGGAGTCTAGTTAAAGTTATTTTTTCGAAAATAAATAAATAAACACGCTAACTTGTTGTGTTGGTCATAAACGATCCATGTTGAAAAATTATAGTCTAGAATAAAGCGGGCTCATGCCTAGAATAAATAGGTCGAGCTAGCCCGTTTAATTAATTGACAGTTTTAATTATCTATTTTAAATTAACGTACAATCTAGAGTTAAAAAAAATATAAATAGTTTTTAAAAAAACGAAAAAAATAAAACACTTCATTTTAAATTGACATTAATAATAATATTAAGATACTAAAATGGTAATAACAGTTTAATTGAAATATACTATTATTAGAATAAAAAGTTGTAAGATTTGATATTAATGAGTGATATTAATTTATCACAAAAAAAATGAGTGATATTAATTTATTAATTTATTTGATCAATTGATTTTATAATATTTATGTTAATTCATTAATTGATTTGATTTAATGATTTACGAAAATAAATCGAAAAACACTCTTAGGATCATGTAATGCCAGCGCTCCATCATTAAGTGCATAAACCCAATTTTCATATTATATAATAGATAACTTACAGTCTCATGTGCAAATTAATCAAAGTTTTATACCAATAAACATTCAATTCTAATAAACCAATTTTCAAAATTAAATTAAAATCCCTCGAAGCAATTTCATACACATATGTCAAAATAATTATAGACGTAAAACAAATTAATTATAAACATTAAACCTATTCACAACTTGATCCCAAGGAACCGAAGACTAACACCAGAATTTGAGGTTTGAGAAAGCGGTTTCAGCATTAGGAGCCATGACAGTAGTAATAGACTTCGAAAACCATCGACAATGGCGACAACTAGGCAAAAAGGGAAGCTTCAATAACTCCTTGTGGTAGCTCTTAAAGCAACTCTGGAGAACCGCAGCGGCGGACAACAACAGATTCGTTGACATTCTTCTCCAGCAGCAACGATGACGGAGGAGTCCGATGATGGAAGTTGTAGCAACCACTGGAGCGTTCAACATCAACAGTGCCACTTGCCTCTCTCTGTACCTGAAATAGTCTCTTCCCCTCCGCTCTCCCTTTTTAACAACGACGACTAGAAGGGATTCGCAACGACAGCGGTGCTGTCTCCTTCCTCATCTTCTCCACTCACCGTGCTTCTCTCCTCCGGCTTCTCTCAATGGCGGCATCGACGACAAACTCCCTCGCTCTCTCTTGACACCACCCTCTTCCTCCTCTTTCTTTTCATCTTCTCTCTCTTTCTCTGGTTCTCTCTATTCTTGAGTGGGTGAGTGTATTTTAGGGTTGGGAAGGGAAAATATCAATTAAAGTGGATTCCCAAATTTTCTCTATTTAGTATTTACTTATTCGGTTATTCCCCTCTTCTTTTTTTGTTTTCATTTTTGTTGTGAGTCACTACGTACTTTTGGGGTGCGTTTGGTTTAAAGTGTACTAAATTGAGTTGAGCAGAGACTAAAATAAGTTAAATATAAAAAATACCCTTATTAATAAAGAAAATAGCTACAAAAATTAATCCAACTGCAGTGTTTCACCATCAGTCCATCATCTTCACTTTCATCTCCTTCAAGTTCAAGGATATACACATTCATTTAACATCTCACCAATAAATTA
The DNA here is from genome assembly GCA_036250425.1 of Stylosanthes scabra. NCBI lineage: Eukaryota > Viridiplantae > Streptophyta > Magnoliopsida > Fabales > Fabaceae > Stylosanthes > Stylosanthes scabra. Next base: position 108,401 of record JASCZI010060517.1, read on the forward strand.
ATTTTAATTATGAAACAAAAATTAAACATGTAACAAATGGGACCTGTAAAGCTTGAACATTCAAAGATCTGAAATTGTATTTTAATCGTGTGACAGAAAGGGAATCCCAAGAAACCCAAAATCCAAATCTTATTATTTACAATGCCTGTAAACCCAAAATTGTATTCAACTTTTTTTGGATCGTTTGTAAGTCTCGATCCCTAGTAAGGGAGAGGAATTCGAACATCTATCATCTTCCTTCGGCATTGCCATCAGAAAATAATAAATGACGAGTGTAGTCTTAACAATTACAATATAAACCCAACCCCCACCAGTCCCAAATACTCCCTGAACACAGCACCAAGAACCAATATTACAGCAAAACAAACACCGAGATACAGCACAAATAATTTAGCATTTATTATGTGAACCATCTGCACCAAGAATAATTTTCCATGCAAGCTAGTTCCACCCATTGCCTTATCCCTTTGAAAGACTGCTTTGATGCAAACTCTATGTCAACATCATCAAAAATAGAGGCGAGATTTGCAGCTCTATTCCTCACAAATCTTCTACACCAAGATGTTGCTTTGCTACCTTTTAACCAACCCACAATGTCTTTGCTATCACTCATCATCAGTACATGTTCTTTTGTTAAATTTGCTTCTTCAAATAGGAATTGCAAGGATTCTTCAAAACCCATCAGCAGTGCATCATCTCCCGAATCTATTAGAATCACGGTCCCTTTCATACAGCATATGATGTCCAGCTGATTTGTCAAGTAACCACCCACAATAAAGCCCATTATTTCAGGGCGGTATAACACACAAACCCACCAAATCCATCTCTTTTGTGTCCTGTGTTGTCCCTGCAATAACTCCAAATGGATCTTTTGTTTTTTCTTCTTGTGCCATTGATTCACTAACCTAATTATTATTTCCCAACAGCTAGTGAAACTTAGTTCCTGATTTTCAAATATTTTCAAATTTCTAGCCCTCCAAATAACCCAAAAAATTGCAAATAGCATATGGTGCCATTTGGAATTTTTTGAGCTGACAGCGTTCTGTTCCATCCCTCCCTCAAACTAGAGTTTGACATTATTAGGACCAGCCCAAGTTACTCTACCCCAAATTAAGCTCATACTCCACAGTTTTAAAGCAAATGTGCAGTTTAAGAACAAATGAGTTACCGATTCTGTCGCTGTACCGCATAGAATGCAGTTTTCCTCGCCTGGCTGGATGATCTTTCTCTTCAGCAGTTTATCTTTAGTGGATAACCCGTTGTTTAGTATGAACCAAGTTAGCAGCGCGAATCTTGGAGGTATGTTTCGGTCCCACAACTTGTCAAAGATGTGTTTCTCTTGTGGAAATCCGAGATTTCGATTTGTAACCGCATCAACAAAAGATTTAGTTGTATAGTGCCCATCTGGATTGAAGCTCCACACCATGCTATCCTTGAAACCTGCAAATAAAGAAACAGAGGCAAGAATATGTTGTAAGCTCTGAAGGTCAGCCCTCTCATGCTCAAAGAAGTCCCTTCTCCACTTTAAGTCCCACACCCAATTTGTTGCCACCCAATACCCACACTCATCAATAACACTTGTTTTTTGAAGCGAATTTCTAAACAGCCTTGGGAATCTTTCACTCAACTTTCGGTCACCAACCCATCTATCTTCCCATCTCCTAGACAAGGGAGCCATCCTTCATTGATTATGTCCTTGTATAAATTATTTTCCTTGGGCAAGCTAAGTATGTCTTTCCACGGTCCCGAACCATTTACCCTGCTCAGATTCGCCAACGGGGTGTGTCTGTCCAAATCATAGCAAGATTCTACCACTCTCTTCCATAAAGTGTCAGTTTCATCGGAAAACCGCCACCACCACTTGAACAACATTGAAGCATTCTTTAGTGCTAAATCACCCACCCCCAAACCACCGTGAGCCTCTGGGTTTTTGAATAATATTCCATTTTATTGTTGGCAGTCCCCTTTTGGTATCATTGCCCCCCCCCCCCCAAAAGAATTTACACTGAATGCTGATAATCTTCTTTTCCACCGTTTTTGGCATTCTGAACAGCCCCAAGTAGTACAGCGGGAGGCTGTTGATGACAGATTTTATGATTACTAATCTGGCCGCCTTTGAGAGCAGATTCGCCTTCCATGAGGATAGCTTCTTTTCAATCTGCTCTATGACTGGCTTCCAAGTTTCAATTTTTCTTGGGTTCGCACCTAGCGGAATTCCAAGGTACTTTATAGGAAGGGTTCCAACTCTACAAACAGCTGCTCTTCTCAATCTGGATACAAGTTCAGGCTCACAATTGATAGGGATGATGAGGGACTTACTGTAATTGATCTCCAGTCCACATTTCGCTGCTGTTCAGCTCTCTTGATCATCTTATCTAGCACGTCAGCCACCATGACAAACAAGAATGGAGATATTGGGTCCCCTTGTCTAAGGCCCCGCTCCATATTGAACGGCTTGGTCGCGGCGCCGTTTACCTAGACTGACATAGAAGCAGTCTCAATCATTTCCTTTATCCACGATCTCCACTTCAGACCAAACCCCATTTTTTCCAAAATTGTATTCAACTAATCTTAGTATATATTCAACATCTCATGAATGATAAGGCCTTGAAAAGCTAAAATCACCCAGCATCTCCCAAATACAACAGCAAACCTCAAAGACCCACTAATGCTTCGAGGGGTAAAATTAATAGCATTATTCAAAGAATAGGAAATTGAAAAAAAAAAACCTATATTCAACAGCCCTACAACATATATGCTCTCAGATCTGACTCGAGGCCCTTCCAAAAGTAAAATAGCCGGAGGACGAAGACGTCGTCACTGCTCACCGCTGCTGACGAGATAGAGAGAGAGACGGACGACAAAGAAGAAGATGGAGGTCATTGATGGAGACGGAACAAGAAGTGGCGGCTGGCAAGGAAGGGGCGACGGCGGCCGGCGAGGAAGGGGCGACGGTGGCTCTAAAGCTGTGGTGTGGAGGGTGGAGGTGTCAGCGGTCGGCGGCTCTGGGATGAGATGTGGTGTGGAACATGAGAGAGAGAGCAGAGATAGAATGAACTTTCTGAACCTTAATTTGATTAAAGGAAGGGTCGAGTTGGAATTCTAAAAGTTAAATGAGGGTATTTGAGGAAAGAAATGTCATTAAAGTTTCAGTCTCAGTCTCAGTTCCCCGGTCCCTTCTAACTGGAGGTACTGAAAATACTGAAATTTTAGAGGCTGAGACTGAAATTTTAGTTTCAGTCCCCATCCAACAAACACAATACTGAGTCTCAGTCTTTCAGTCTCAGTCCAGTCTCAGTCTCCCTTACCAATACGAATGGCAAAAATTCCCACACCCGCGGGTACCTGCCTTAATTATCCGCGATGGGGAGGCTAACGGGGACCCGCGAAATCCTCATGGGACGGGTATCCATCCCCACGAATAAACAGGGACAAGGATGGGGATAGAGGTACCCGCCCCATGGGTACCTATGAAATCTCCACGAAGATTGTAATTACACATTTGTCCCTACATATATGGATAAAAGTTAGATTTTATTCATATATTAGAAACATATTTTTATTTTATTTTATATGTTTAAGATTTTATGTATACGTGAGTATTAAATTTGTATTTTAATATGTTAAATTTATTTTATTATACTAAAGTTTAATATATTTGTGTTATTTTTAATTTTTTGTTGAAAATTAATATACATGGATATCCGCGGATATCCGCCAAATACGCGAGGAATTTATAAACGGGGATCCGCGACGGAATGGAGCGGGGACGGAAGGCAATTTTATAAACGGGGATGGGGCGGGGGTAGTGTTACCCGCCCCCACGGATATCCATTGCCATCCCTACTTACCAAACGCTACCAAGGTAGGTGAAAGAAGTAAAAATAAGTAACCAAGTACAAGAATATTTTTGGAGTTATGTCACATAGTAATGCATAAGTTTAATTATCCTCTTATTATTTAAAAGGATAACAAATTTAGATATAAAAATTATTTTTAAAATATTAAAAATATAAAAGACGTAAAATTTCCTTTATTTATAAATTAGGAGAACTATTAGACTTGTAAATTAGGATTCCAAATCATTTTTCATATTTTTGACATTTTATCTTTTAAGTGAATTTCGATATAATAGAATTCTATATTAGACTTATTTGGATTGAAAATGGTTTTGAATTCAATTCCATATAGATTCATTTACTCGATCTGTGTTTCAAAAATTAGGAATTAAAAACTAAATGAAGAGGTATACAATGGACCAAGTTCATGGTGGACCAGATGAAATATTCTTAAATGAGGTGGTTGTAATTTTTTCTATATTTATTTTTATTATTCATTGTAAAATCATAACCACTCTTAACCACTACTTTGAGAATATTCTATCTGATCCACCATAAACCAAGTCCACCTTAGACAAAGCCTAAATTCTAAGGAGTTTTTACATATCGTGTAAAGATTTTATACGTGGATTCAATTAGGTAATACTATGCCTTCAAAAATAATTTATTTTTTTATTATCCTTGTAATTAGTTATTTAAAAGAATGATTTGATTACATAATTATATAAAACATTTATATTCTCAGTGTATTGAAATTAAACTGAATTTTTAAAAGCTAAAGGTTTCTTGATAAAGAAAAGTAGAATGTATCATTTTAGGCTGCCAATGTTTTCTCTACCTTGTTTGAGTGGGTCAAAAAATATTTACATATAAAAATATATAGGAAGCTTTTTCCATATGACAATTGTTTTATTGGAATGTGATGTTCCGACCATTTTAACCATTAAGATATATTATTAAAAATAATGGATGGATGAGATTCATGTGATTGTTGTTGGATGGTTTCTTATGGAAGTGCACACAGTGGTCCTGCCACTTGCTCAATAGGTATGAAGTTTCAGCAGCCCGTTCTTTTCCTAAGTAGCCTTGCTTAGGCTTAGGCTAATGCTGCATGGAATCCGACTTGGTCAAGCCAAGCATCTCAAAGCTTGGGCTATTGTTGAGGAGCCCATATTTCTGTTGGAATGGGCCTTTATTATTCAATGGCTCTCATTCTTTTTGTATGGGTTTTTGTTTTATGATATAATCATTTACCTTATATTTTTGCACAAAACGTTACAAATTTGAGCAAACCATTCTGGCACTTCGTGTAGTTGTTTTTTTACTCGCGTATGGAGTTAAAGATTGACCCAATAAGGCATAATTAATACATTAGAGTTCTTTGACATCCCAGAGAATTACATTGTTAAAATGAGATGTCATTATGTTCTCTGATGTTTTAAGTGATTATTATAAAAGATTCGGACATTGTGGACGGCGCCCATGGCAGAGACAGCAACAGCGCCGGCGAAGCGTTTCCTGTGATACACGTGATGAAGAAGATCTTCCATTCCTTGAACACGGCGGAGACGACCCAGAAGCGGCAAAGTCTTGGTGAATATTGCTTCAGTTGTCGACCACGTGGCGATCTGAGTTGGGTTTGGCGGACGGCGACCAAGCAGGAGCAGTGACGGCGGTGAAATCGGAAGCAGCAGCGTCGTTGACAAGAAGGAGGTGATGTTCTCGATGTGAAGGGACGATAACCGGGTCGGGTATTATATGTGGGTTTGGGTAGTTTTTGGGCATAGTATGACCCAGGAAAAAAAATTTGAGATGTCAAGGTAATATTTCCCCCACCTTGAACAATACCTGTTCATTTCCCTTGGCCTCTATTCTATTAAAACCTTAACAGAAACTGTTGTTTTCGTTACTGAATTAGATTTTCTGAGCAAACTGGTTTATATTTCGTTTGTGGAATGTCGCTTCCTCCATGTGTTAGTTTCAGTTTTAAATCAGCCAATTTCTTAATTATTATGTCAATTAATGATGACGTTTTCAATCCTTCGTAGGGGATTATTTGGGTAACACATAAATGGACTAATAGTCTCCAAAGAGTCCGCTTCTAGGTCTAAGCCATCGTCACGAAACTAAAATACAGCTCAGACTTGAGCCGATGGCATTTTCGTCAACACATGATGTTCCAGGGTTTGTTTGGACATTTTAATGATCACTAAAAGACAAATTGTTTCCTTGGTAACGGAAAAGGGAAATGAACGTGATTTTCCACTATCTTGAATGGAGCATGGGAAAATTTTCCAAATATATAACTCTCCTAAAGTTTCTTTAGGCGAAAATAGATACTTTGACTTTTTGGTTATGAGAATGGATAACTTAGGTATTAATTATCCTTATTAACTCCTATAATAAATGCACTTCAAGTATAATAAAAAATGTTATAATCAATCAAATAATTAATGTTAGGTAAAATACTTAAGTGTTATTTTATTATATTTAATTTATTACTTAAAAATGAAATTAATTTATAAAAAATCAAGAAATAAGAGTGTGTTTTGTTTGTGTTTTTATTTTCTATTTTCATTTTCAATATTTTCTATTTTTTGGATTTTATAAAAGAAAAAATGAAAACAGTGAAAATAATAAAATCCTATTTTTTACTATTTTCACTATAAATATAATAAAATTTAATGCTTTTCTGAATAATAAATTACAACTAAAAGCGTAGTTAGTTTAAGAAATAAAATGTATAAAATTAATTTTTAATATAATATAAAAATAATTTGAAAAGGACACTCCACACTTGATAAGGAAAAAAGTTAAATCAATTTAATAAATTCAATTTCAGAATTTAAAAAAATAAAATATTAATATTCCATTATCAATAATTCTATGTGAACAAGTGGTTTTGACCAACTAAGTTCAACCAAGTCATTTATTTCTACGCTAAATAGAAGAATATTTCAATGTCAAATAGAACTTTATTTTGGTGCAACTTTTAATACTTTTGACACCGAAATAATATTCTATTTTGCATAGAAATAAATCACTTGGTGGAACTTTTGGTTGGCCAAAACCACTTGTTCAAATAGTATTACCCTTATATTATTTATGTTTTCTAAGATATTTAAACACATAATCTCTATTAATATGTCATAAAAATCTGTGTTATAAATGTCATTATCAATTAGAGAGATAACCTTTTAGATATTTAAAAAAAATTATAATAAAGAGTCTTAATTTATAAGTATAATTATCCTCCTGATACTTAAACGGGTAAAGAATTTAATCATAAATATATTTTTAAAACCATTAAAAATGAAAAACTTATTCTATATAGAAATTAAAAAGATAATTAGGCTTTTGAGGTAGGACTCCAAATCATTTCTTTTTAAAAAATTGGAGTGTTCTCACGAAAAAAGTGTATTCATGATAGAATTTTTACATATATATATATATATATTGATTTTTATGCACCGTCAGTGTAAAAGAGTTTTACACATACATTTAATAAGATGTTACCATATCATCAAAAGCAATTAATTTTCAAGCCCACTACTTCTAAAGTCAAATAAATGTATGAATCTGATTGGATGACTGTGTAAAACGCTTTACATCGTCAGTACATCAAAATTAAAATATATATATATATATATATATATAT
>JASCZI010060518.1:18444-34080 GCA_036250425.1 Stylosanthes scabra
TAAATAGATGTCATAAACAATAGGCCTTGTGAAAGAGTTTAATTGGCCATGTCGAAGAGATTAATTAAGAAGTAACAACAATACACTCACCTTCATCAGTTATGAATTCCAAGGGATGAGTTTCATCGATTCCTCTTTTCTCAAATACAGTTCCATCTTCTAGCTTTGCTGTGTAACTGACTGCCACAGAGATTTTATCAAAAGAAATGAGTTTGGCAACTCCCCTACTTCAGAATCTGATTCTACATTTATTTGTGCAATAAATGACGTTACAGGTATAACAACTTAATTTGAAATAAATGACTAAGTTTATGGATGTAGGTAGAAATGTGTTCTCAAAAGGCAACTAGAAAAAAATGGCAGGTTCCGGTAACATGTCATTGAATACAACTTCAATCATTGCATCCACTTTTTTATTTTTCAATGTGGTTGTGCCGTCCCGTTATTCTAGATTTCTAGTCCTGCTTAGCTGCAAAAGTTAATACATTTCCCTTGATACTATTTTGCTTGCAGAAATCTGACATTAGCAGATAATATGAGGAAAAAAGTCCCACTCTTTATCTCCAACAATTTAAGGTGACACTGCATTCAGGAACTGTTAACATTCAGGAAAAAAGTTTCTTACCTGTAACATTTGCACCCTCATTGGCTGTGGAAGCACCCTCCCCTTCTTTCAAGATTTTCTTAAGCACCTTGGAGTCACCAGTAACATCTATGACAGGCTTGAAAGAAACCAATTCAATATTAACATGCAGCACTGAATTTGGTGGAACAGAATGGACTCCATTGTTAGCTTCACTCCCCTTCTCTCCAAAAGCATCTGCAGGCACCATATGAAATACAATTTCACTTTCCAACTAGCTATTTCACATATTGAAAAGGAAGTTACCTAAAACTAAGAAGAAAAGGAAAAATTCCAGTTTGACATCCACATATAGAATGAATAATTAATAACGAAGTAGATTTTGTAAGATGCAAAAAATATTAGTCATTGTTATTTTGGATTGAATACAAACTTTATAGAACAAAGATATGTACACTTAATGAAGGCTTAATAGTTGAAACTTGCAAACATAAGGTGCAACAAGCAACCTGTTTATTTGCATTCATTTTATCAATAGAAAACTAAAATGCTTTAACTTTCAGTTGACCTTCATAATTGATACATAAACATTAATTTGACTACAACTATGCTGTCTATGCAGAAACACCCCAATGAACAATGAAGATTGCAAAAATGTTTTCATTTCAGTGAAAGTAAGTTGAGTCCGAAGTTTTATGCATCTTGACTCAATGACAGAATATAAGGAAATGCGATACACCTCATTTGATACTATAAAGATTGTGAAAAGGATATCAAAGGTAGATTACAAGACCAGGAGACATACACTGGGGTTGAACAATTAATTGAGCCTTCTCTCCCTTTGTCATAGTCATGATTACTCTTGGCAATCCCAGGAAAAGATGACCTTCAGGTTCACCAAGTACAATAATTAGTCACTCACACTATAAGATGAAAAATGGAGCTGTTCCCCCAGTTTATTCTGAACAATTAAATAAATATACCATCCTTAACATGAAATTCAACTCCTTCATCCGGTGTTTCAGCAACAACAGTTCCATCAGCTAGTGCCACCCGATACTTAACTGCAGTAATAAAAGAATGAGGAAACTTGTGAGCCAACAAAATCTTCATCTTTAAAGCAGGCCATGAAACCAAAAGAGATACGCAGAAGCAACAGAAAATGCAAAATGTACATGTCTCAACTTGTCAACATGTTCAACTGATAGTAAGCAAAAAATATGCATAAGCAGCTGTAAGGATACCAAGGACTTCATCTGGATCACGGGGTCGCTCGTCCACAGCCCCCTTCTCCATAATTTTCTTGATAATCCCACCATCTCTGCAAACATCCACCACTTTGATCCACGAAATGAGCTCCACCTCAAACTTCTTGGAGTTGGGTGGTGAAACACCAGACTCATCAGGAAACGTGAACAAAGCTACCTCCCCCTTCTTCATGGTGATTATTCCATGATCCAATCCAGCAGCCAGTTCACCTGTCAAACTCCGACAACAAAGCAACATAAATCAAACGAACTAAATTCAGCTTAAAAAAAAGGGAACATTCCAATCCTTGTAGTGAGTATGCTTGGATGAATTTTCAACAAGAACACTTTTAAAACAATTCTCCAAAGTAATATTTTTCTTTTTTTTAATCATTTAAACACTTAGTTTGATCATAACCAATTCTCACTTCTTTTAACCCCACCCCCAACCCCATATATATATATATATATATATATATATATATATTAAGTAAAAAACACAGAAAACTAGCTATTTCTGAATCTTATATTCTTCAAAATCTCATCCAAACAACAAACAAAAATTGAGATTATTTACTTTTTAAAAATTAAAACAAGTTGTTCTCTCTTATTTATTTATTTATTAACAAAGGCACCACTGAAATCACCTAATATAAATTGTTAGCTAAAATTCAAGCTTAAATATCATCCTAATATGGCAAAGGGAGCTTCTTTACCATCAAACAAAAACTTATTTACTCGTGTATTGATTGTTCAAGAAAAATAAGGCATCAAAATACAAGCACTACTTGCTTTAATAAATACCTTGACCAAGAGCGAAGGTTATAGGTTGATTTTTATCCCTACTAGAATCAAACTTGGTTCCATCCTCCAAAGTCCCAACATAGTGCACTGCATTCTCAAGATGAATTATGAAATAAATAATCAAACATTCATCATTGTTACTATTAACAACAGCAACTACTAGTCTACTACTACTACTACAACCACTCAGAGTGCGTTTGTTTCAGCTTCATATATTATCAACTACTTCAATTATACATAAGACAGATATTAGAACTGTAAAATCAAGTTTTTCTTTTCTGTATTTTCTTTCTTCTTTTAGATGACCCTTCTCCAGCCCGGTCCAACACTCTGATTTGGGGTGGCTGATAGAGTTGGATCCCGAAGACCAAAAGAAGAGGGAGCACTAGAACCTCCAACATCGTGCACCTCAGCATACAACTCCATCACACGCAGTGGGATCTTCCGATGAAAGTCGAACATCCACCGCACACGATCATCACTGGTAACCCAAGCAACACGGTTCACAAATCAGCCATCCGGCAATCGGGAAAGGGATCTATATCCGATGTTCCCAATCTCCTTAAACCCTGCTCCACTCACATTTGTCCATATGAGGTTTTTCAGCTCATGAAGGGTATCTAGGCGGTGGGAGCGACACATTATAGGGGAATTGGACTCAAATATCTCTCCACTCTCGCCATTGCGAATCACCCCATTTGCGTATATTACAAGAAAGAAAAACTCCCTAGAAACTTCAAAATCGCGCACCTCAGCATACAACTCCATCACCTGCAGTGGCATCAGCTTCCGGTGAACGTCGAACATCACCCGCACATAATCGTCACCACAAACCCAAAAGAGATGGTTCACAAATCGGAGGCCGCCAGGCACTCTTGACATGAATCTATATGCGACATTCCCAATCTCCTTACGCCCTTGTCCACTCACATTCGCCAATATGAGGTTCTTCAGCTCATAAAGGGTATCTACGCTGTGGGAGCGGAGCATTATAGGAGCACTAGACTGGAATATCACTCCCTTTTCGTCATAGCGAATCACCCCATTTGGGTATATTACAACATAGAAAAACTCGCTAGTAGCCATGGGTAAGATATAAGTAAATATTTGTTGGATTGGTTGTGAGAAATTAGGGCGAGTTCAGCTCCTTATATAGGAGAAATTGTTTGTACACAGTATGAAAATAGCCATATCTCGCGGGCAGAAGCTGAGTGACCGAGAAAAGTAAATATTCTCAAAAAAGTGAAATTTTCTGAGTAAGCGTTTTTTGGCTGAAAGGGTAGAAATGTAATTATACACGTACCAGTGACTTGATCGTTGAGTTCAGGGGTTTCCCAACCGGTTCCGCGCTTGATGAGCTTCTTCTTCAGTCCACAGTTACTGAGTTCCCTCTCTTCACCGACTTTCTGCGGCGGTGCCGATTCGATCACCTCGCCGGGCTCCTCGTCCAGCTCGTTCTCCTCGTCACCGTCGTTTATCTCCGATAACACCGCCATCGCTCCGCTGCCGTAAACCGGCTCTGATTATTTTTATTTATTTTAATTTAATTTGTATATTTCATGGTTGTGGTTTGTGTGGGTGTTTCTAGAAGGATAGTTCGGAGTGAAGAAGAAGAGTCGAAGGGTAGTTCCGTAATTTTAATGTCGGAGAGAGAGAGAGAGAGAGTAGAACAAGGCGAGTGAGTGGGCGAGTGTTTTATGGCCAGTGTGGCTTTCTGTTTCTGGCCGACAAAGTTAGTTACTGTTTATTATGAGTTTTTTATATTACAAAAATCTACAAAATTTTGAAATATTAGTAAGAAGAAATGAGATTAATTTCCTATAAAGTTATTAAATAATATTTTAATCATCTTTAAATTAAGATGATAAAAAATATAACGATAATAAAAATTATAAATTTAAAAGTGATTAATGCGTTACTTTAATAAATTTAACAATTTTAGAAAAAAATTTCTTGAAAAAATATATTTTGTATACATTTCTTAGAACTAAAAGGTATATTATTCTACTACATTAAAAAAAGATTATGTGATATAGTCCAGATATTTTTACTTTTCCCTTTTATGTATCAATCTTACTAATTATCTAATCTGGTTTTTAAATAAATATTTTCTATTAACATTATTTTTTCTGTAATTACTATGTGAATAAAAGGTTACAAAAAAGGCTTTATTAAAAGAATAAAAATATAAAATAACGTATATTAAACCGCTAGTTTGAAAATAAATTTAATTGTTAGTGTAAAATTTTTTAATTGATTATTAATTGACTTCTTCGTTTTTCAAGACCAAAATAAAAAATAAATAAAAAAAACTTCCCTTTTCCTCAACTAAGTTGAGTTAGCCTATGATACAACAATCAAAGAGAAGAATACAAAATCTCTACACAAATTCTTTCTTGATCTCAATTTTCTAAAGTTTTCAGAAAGCAACAACACTAGACACAGCATAACTCTTACTTCTTGGATACAATTCAGGCACTCCAAAAACAACCACTAACACCGACACTACCTTCTGAATAATCATAAGGATTCTCCTCATCATGTTCTAGCCATACCAACACTGCTAGATTTGGTAACCCTTTTGAATTATGAACATGATGATTCTGATGCTGCTGCTGTTTGAGGACAAAATCCATGTCAATTCTGTTACCCAGAGTTCTAGCAGAAGCAGCTCTGATGAGCTCAGAAAAATCCTCATCATTGATAACTGATGTTGCAACACTCTGGCTTCTAGACAATGCTGTCCCCTCATTTTGTTATGCTCCTCACATAAGTTTTCCTTGCTTTTCCAAGTGCCCTAATTGGTGATGCCATGATCCTAACAAAAATGTTCTTACTTTGTCCCTTGCTCTTCATGGTGATCCAATCCAGCAGCCAGTTCACCTGTCAAACCCCGTCAACAAAGCAACATAAATCACGCGAGCTAAATTCAGCTTTAAAAAAAAAAGGAACATTCCAATCCTTGTAGTGAGTATGTTTGGATGAATTTTCAACAAGAACACTTTTAAAACAATTCTCCAAAGTGTTTTTTTCCCCCTAATCATTTAAACATTTAGTTTTATCATAACCAACTCCCACTTCATGTAACCCCAACCCCAATATATATAGGTAAAAACACAGAAAACTAGTTATTTCTTAATCTTACTTTCTTCAAAATCCTATCCAAACAACAAACAAAATTTGAGATTATTTACATTTTAAAAATTAAAACAAGTTGTTCTCTCTTTTTTATTTTTTTATTTTTTTTAACAAACACACCACTGAATGCACCAAACAAAAATTGTAAACTAAAATGCGAACTTAAATGGCATCCTCATATGGCAAAGTGAGATTCTTTAGCATCAAACAAAAACTAATGTACTCATGTATTGATTGTTCAAGAAAAACAAGGCATCAAAATACAAGCAGTACTTGCTTTAATAAATACCTTGACCAAGAGTGAACGTTATAGGTTGATTTTTATCCCTACTAGAATCAAACATGGTTCTATCCTCCAAAATCCCAACACAGTGCACTGCATTCTCAAGATGAATTATGAAATAAATAATCAAACATTCATCATTTTTATTATTAACAACAGCAACTACTACTACTACTACCACTAAGAGTGTGTTTGTTTCAGCTTATTTTACCAGAAAATCTGATTTTCAGCTTCATATATTCTCAACTACTTCAATCATACATAACACACAGAGATTAGAACTGTAAAATCAACTTTCTCTTTTCTCTATTTTGTTCTTCTTTTTCAAAAGCTGAAACAAACTCACCCTGGAAATTTTTTAATATTTATTCATGGGAATAGATGTTTTTTACAATAGTTATAGTAGGAGTCTCCAGCACAAACTCATATGAGTCCACCCCTTCACTTGGATGACCCTTCTCCGGCGACATCGAACTTAGAATCCTTCCCCTCTACCTAATTGGGGTGGCTGCTAGAGGTTGTTTCTAAAGAACACAAGAAGAAGAAGAAGAAGGAGCACTAGAACCTCCCATATCGCGCACCTCAGCATACAACTCCATCACATAGAGTGGCATCAGCTTCCGGTGAACGTCGAACATCCACCGCACATGATCGTCACCGGTAACCCAAAGAACACGGTTCTCGAACCGGCCATCCAGCGATTGAGTAAGGGATCTATATCCGACGTTTCCAATCTCCTTAAGCCCTGCTCCACTCACATTCCTCAAAATGAGATTCTTCAGCTCATGAAGGGTATCTAAGCCGCCGGAGCGAAACATTATAGGGGCACTAGACTCAAATATCTCTCCATTCTCACTGTTGCGAATCACCCCATTTGCGTATATTACAAGAAAGAAAAACTCACTAGATACTTCAATATCGCGCACCTCGGCATACAACTCCATCACCTGAGGCGGAATCAGCTTCCGGTGAACGTCGAACATCCACCGCACGTGATCGCCGCCGGTAATCCAAATAACATGGTTCATAAATCGGCGGCCACCGGGCAATATTGAGGTGAATTTATATCCGATATTCCCAATCTCCTTAAGGCCTTCTCCACTCACATTCGCCAAGATGAGGTTCTTGAGATCATTTAGGGTATCTAAGCGGGAGGAGCGAAGCATCACAGGAAACATTACAGGAGCACTAGACTCGAACATCACTCCATTTTCGCCATAGCGAATCACACCGTTAGGGTATAGTGCAACAAAGAAAAACTCACCGCTAGCCATGGGTAGTAACATATAAGTGATAAATTATGGTGAGTTCAGCTCCTTATATAGGAGAAATTGCACCTAAACCTAAACCCTAAATCAAGAAGTGAATATTTATTTTGTTTAATTTATAAAGAAAATGCTGAGAGATTTTCTGATAATCAGTTTTTGGCTGAAAGGGTAGAAATGTGATTATATACGTACCAGTGACTTGATCCTTGACTTCAGGGGTTTCGTAACGGATTCCACGCTTGACGAGCTTCTTCTTCAGCCCACAGTTACTGAGTTCCCTCTCTTCGCCGACCTTCTGCGGCGGCGACGATTCGATCGCCTCGTCGGGGTCGTTTATGTCCGATAACACCGCCATCGCTCCGCTGCCGTAAACCGCCTCAGGTTATTTTATTTATTTTAATTTAATTTAATTTGTTTATTTTATGGTTGCAGTGTTGTGTGAGTGTTTCAGAATGAAGAAGAACTGAACAAGAGTAGAAGGGTAATTCCGTAATTCTAATGTCGGAGAGTGAAGCAAGGCGAGTGTTATGGCCAGCGTGGCTCTCTAGGGAGACAAAGCTAATTACTAATTACTATTTATTATTTATTATTAGTTTTCTATATTACAAAAAAAAATATCTAACCAAATTTAGAAATATTAGTAAGAAGCAAAAATACACTCGGTATCAAAAAGACTACGGAGCCCATATACATTATGAACAATAAAAAGTCAACACATATTGGCTTATATTGGCTTCCTAATAACTCTTTAATGTTGATTCCATAATATTCTGTATATATTATTCTACTACATATAAAGAATATTATGTGATATAATGTCCCGATTTTTTACTTTTCCATTTTATATTAAAAAAATAAACCATTTTATATATAATAATGGTAGGTGATGTTTTATTTTTTTAGGTTTCGAATATTTTATTTTTTTAAATTTCAGATATTTTTTCCTATTGTAGATTTGATTTAAGTTTCGAATGTTCTATTTCTATAAAAATTATGAATGTTCCATTGATTTTTATTGTAGATATTCTATAAATAGTAGTTACGAATGTTATATTTTTTATTGATTGATTTTTTCTTAGAAAAATATTAATTACCTATACTTTTTCTTTGACATATTATTTCACTACATTTTAAAAAAATATTTTATATTAACATTATTTTTTGTTGCTTAAGTATCTAATCGCAGATTCAAACCTTGTGAGCAAAATGTATACAAAAAGAATGTGGTCAGTCAAATTTCTCGAATTAGGTACTCGATAATCCAAGCATACCTACCTAACATAAAAATTGAAAAAAAAATGTATATTAAACCGTTAGTAGTTTTTTTGGTGACCTATTAAACCGCTAGTTTGAAAATAAATTTAATGTTAATTAATATTAATTTAACTAAAATTAATCACCTAATTTTTTTTTTGTATTGATCACCTAAAATTTCTTTAAAATATTACATATGCC
The DNA here is from genome assembly GCA_036250425.1 of Stylosanthes scabra. NCBI lineage: Eukaryota > Viridiplantae > Streptophyta > Magnoliopsida > Fabales > Fabaceae > Stylosanthes > Stylosanthes scabra. The sequence continues at coordinate 27,223 of JASCZI010060518.1, forward strand.
TCCAAACATTTTTGTAGGTTGATGAATCCCGAATTACGAATTGATGAATATTTTTGGTGATTTTATACATATGAAGTGCTGATGTCAATATTTAATTGAGCCCATTACCATAACTATATGATGATATAAAGTGACTTGGGTTTGTACCAAAAGTCCAAAATCAGTCTCGAGATATTTTTGTCAGAAACTTCAAATATTCCACAAAGCCCATATATGCATTTTTGTATTAAATATTCATATTTGTACCAATGCAAGTTGACACGTTTGTGTCCCATACCCATTTGGGAATGAAATTTGTTCGTCTGAGAGATTCACTCACTTTATTTTTGCATATTGGAGAGATTAATCATTAAATTTTCAATCGCTACTAAAAAATTTTGCTAAAAAAAATTTGCTAACTTTGTTTCTCTTTGGTGGAATTGGATTATTACATGATGTGGAATTGGTTTATTATATTAAATATAAATATAAATATATATTAACTAATAACTAATTAAGTAATTATGAAGATATTCACGGTGGTAGTAAACTGTAGAATCAGTGGTTTACTTGAAGCGTTGAAAGTTGGGCAAATAATGAGTCATAATCCTAATCTAAACTTGACAATTGACATCTATTTTGTTTGGGATAATAGACATTAGAATATTTTCAATTTTTCATAGTCATCAGCTACACATGTCAATTATTATTAATCAACATAAATAAATAACAACATTGAAGTTTCAAATCAAAGCCTAAAATGGTTGCAGTGGAGGTAAACTGCTTCCAAGCTATTAGTTGAAAAATAAACTTTTGTCTGCCCTGTTTGGCTTCTAGTTCACACATACCCCACACATCCTTATTATTTGTTTCTTTTTTAATATATTTTTCAAGTGATAATAAAAATGCAAGGCAATTAATAATGTTTTTATTTAGATCTTAATAAATTCTGACAATTAACTTGAAAACAAAACTGAACCTAAAGACATGCCCAACTTCAATGAAGTAACGATCATTATTGCCAAATTCACTCACAATATTTGTTTTAAAGGGGAAAAAAATTTGGATTCATGTAAAAATTTTCTAGTTAACAATTCTGATCAATTAAATGATCAAAACACAAAAAAAAAATTGCAAATTATCCAACCAAAACATGAGAGAAAACCAGATACAACAATCAAAGAAAAAGAATATAAAATCTCTACACAAATTCTTTCTTGATCTCAATTTTCCTAACTCACTACATTATTTTCCCCCATGTCTGAACCTCAGCTTCAAATCATGGCATAAAAAAGAGAAAAAAGAAAGAAGGTAGAAGTTGTTGGATTCACAAGTTTTCAGAAAGCAACAACATTATGACTCTTGGACACAGCATAGCTCTTACTTCTTGGATACATTTCAGGAACACCAAAACCACCATGAACACCAACACTACCTTCTGAATAATCATTAGGATTCTCCTCATCAATTCTAGCCATACCAACACTGCTAGATTTTGGTAACCCTTTTGAATTATGAACATGATGATGATTCTGCTGGTGGTGCTGCTGTTTTAGGACAAAATCCATGTCAATTCTGTTACCCAGAGTTCTAGCAGAAGCAGCTCTGATGAGCTCAGCAAAATCATCATCATTACTAACTTCAGATCTTCTTGATGTTGCAGCACTGTGGCTTCTGGACAAAGCTGAGAATCTGTTTGCCGCATCCATGGGGTTACTATAGTTCATGCTGTCCCCACATTTTGTTATGCTCCTCACATAAATGTCCCTTGCTTTTCCAAGTGCCCTAAATGGTGATGCCATGATCCTAACAAAAATGTTCTTGCTTTGCCCCTTGCTCTTCATGATGATGAATTGGTGACCTTCAAGATTCAAAATTCGATCAAAAGGGTATCTGAAAGTCAAAATCTTTTGGTCAATTGGTAACTTAAAATTTCTCAAAGCTAAGATGATGATGAACAACAACTCAATGGCTATGAACTAACCAAAGTATGTGACTTATAGAAAGAGGGATAAGATAAGATTATTATTATTTTAAGAGAGAAAGTGGATTATTGTTGGAAGAGATTTTAGGGAGGGATTTGATTTTTGTAGGTGTCAGAAAAGAAAAGAGGGTGGTGGCTGGGTATGTATGAAATGAAAACTATGTGAGCACCTTGGTGTATATGTGGACTTCTTCAACTATTATTATTGTTATTTATTATTTATTTTTTTTCATAGCACACCGGATTCGGAATCTGAAACTATTCAAGATAAGAACAAAAACGTGTTTGGATTATTAATAATTAATTAATTTAATTACTTCTGTATGAATCCATACAACTACGGAATTTCTGGGACAAGTTGTCAAAAATTGAATGGAAACTAATGTTAAGTTCTTTGTACTTATGATAAGTAGCTGCTAATTAACTTACATGGCTTACAATAGTATATTGCAAGGGCTGTATTATTTTCATTTTTAGATATTATCCGTTCAACTTTTTGGGAAAGGAAAAATATAAATAAACTATCATTAAATTTATTACTTTTATTATATTTAAGTTTTCTCATTTTAATTTAAAATAATTAATATCTCACTTTATCATTTTATTACTTTAGATAATAAATACAATATGATTATATATACATTAAAAATCAGATATCAATCAATTATCATGTATAAAAATATATATATTTGTTTAATTTATTCTACTATAATAGATTTAATTATTTTGATAGTTGATTATTTATTTAAAAAATACATAAATTAATATGTATAAATAATTACATATAAATAATGAATAATTTGATAGATAATTTTTAGTATTTATATATATTTTAATTGGTATAAAAATACAAAACTAAATTTTGTGTTATTATTATTTTTTCTTTTATATAAAAAAAAGGTTTACACGCCACCACTTAATTACTTGTAACTACTTGTATATATATTTTGAGGCAACTCTTGCCTAATTATATATATAAATAATCAATGGGGCCTAAATTCATGATTTTCTCCTTTGCTTTTCTTCCAAAATTACTATTAAAAGAAACTGCTTTAGAAAGTTTTATAAGATAAGATATTTGATTAGAGGGCTTATATGGTTTCAATCAATATAACATGTCATAGCGATCGAGTTGCCTGCCACTAACTTACGATGGCAATGGGGATTCGTGGGCGGGTACCTAAATCTCCGTCCTCGTTCCCGTCTCTATTTATAATATTGATTCTCGTTCTCGCTCTATTCTTGTCGTGAGTTCTCATTTAGTTCTTTTTGCGGGAAATACAAATTCTCGCAGATATCCATGAATATTAAATTTAAAGAAATTTTTAAAAAATAGATACAATTATAACATAATCAAATTCAATATAATAAAATTTAACATATTAAAATATAAAATTTCAATATAAATATAATTAAATTAATGTAAAAATTATTCAAAAAAATTAATTTATTTTAATTTTTAGTATAATTTACATATTTTATATTTATATATAAAGAATTTTTATATAATTTTACTTTGGTGGGGATTTAGCAGGTCCCCATGGGACGGGTATCTCAATTCCCGCCCCCATTCCCGTTTATTCGTGGGATGGGTCCTCATTTCTATGAAGAATTAACGAGTCCCCATTAAACCTTCCGTCGCGGATAATTTTTGCGGATACCCACGAGTATGGGGATAATTGCCATCCCTACACTAACTAAGCGTTTTTCTAAAATAAAACAAAATAAAATCGTATATGCCAATACCACTACCACTATAATAAAATCTTCCATCTTAATTAATGTTGGAGAGGAAAACTAACATTGAAGCACAAACCAATATCAGTTTGTTATCAATATTTTCTTAATAATTATTTGAACACACGTTTTTTTATTTTACTAATTAAAAATTAATTTAAATATATAATTAATTAATAATAATCATATTTTTAATAATCATATTTTTATACAAATATTAAGATTATTTGATGTATCATTAAATAATATAGTTTTTATATCATTATATTGTAGGATGAACTTAAGAGAATAAATTGTGAAGTTTGTGACAATCTGTACTTTATTTTTATGTTCTTTTATTATTTATTTATATTTTTTAATATAAAAATAAAAATTATATAAGCATTATATAAAAATATAATTTATATAATATTTTTTGGTTGGTTGGAGTGAAAATGTTTATTCATTACTTTTGTAGATAAAAGTGCTTTTCTGTGGTGACGTGTGTTTTGCAAAGTATGAAGTGTAAACCATCAACCCAAAGGCGCCCCTTGTTATATAAGGGGATAAGAACATGGAATAATTGGAAATTACAATTTTTAATGAGATAATGTTAACTTACGCTATTAATTAATTTAAAATAATTATTTTAGTATTTAAATTTTTACTAATAAATTAAATTAATCTTTTTTAACAATAAGTGAGCTACTATATTCTATAGTAAACAGTTAAGGGTCAGTTTCATTTTAACATGTCCTATAACATTAAATTTTATCAATTTAATTGTTAAAATAAAAGTTTCTCACTATATAAATTATGTATATTAAATTATTAAATTAAATGGCATAAAAAATTAAAAAGGAAAGTGATACTTCATTGTCTTGTTTTATTTCAGTGTATAATATTTTTTATAGAATAAATAAGTATTGATTATTAGAATACACAATTATTAATATTTAATATGTCTAAATTTTGATATACATGAAAATAAGATAATGTCACATTATTTATCTCTATTAAGTATCAAAGTATCGAAGTTCAATATTTATCTCTTAAAAGAAACTTTTATGAAAGAATTATTCAATCTTCTTATGAAAAAATCCCAAAAAACCCTAAATATATATTGCATTAATAAAAACATTTTATTAAATTATTATTTAAAAAATATTATAATATGAATATTTAATTAAAAAATATTTAATGATGATAAAGTTTTTAATAATACTATAAATACATAACACTTAAACCCTAAATTAAATTATAGGTTACATTTTAAAATTGTTCTGGTAACTTAACAAATGTGACACTTTGTCACCAAAAAAAAAAAAAAAAAATGTGACACTTTGCCGGTGACTGCTGCTAATGAGAAGAAATAAAGAACATCACGGCTCTGAGTGAAGAAAGTTAAACGAAGGCCTTCTTAATCTTCTGGAAGAAATCAAAGCATGAATTTCTCATGTTGCCAAATTTTTGTTTTGTTATTAATTATTAATATTATTGGTTTGAATTGTTATTGACCTATTTTGTCATCACATTCACCTTTCAACCAACAACTAAAGTCACCTACTCAAAATTCTGATTATTATACTCATCAATCTAGAACAACTCAGCTGAATTTGTTATATTGTCATATATTCCATAAAAATTCATGTCACAATTATTTGGCTATTGTTCGTTACACAAAGTGCCACAATAATTTGCTGTTGGAACATAATAGAAGTACACTTATTCTGTAAAATCAAGTTTAATTAAATTATTGATTTTATATTAAATAAAAAATATTTTAATATTAAATAGAAATATATTTATATATTATTTTTTATTATTTGATATTAATATAATTTTTTATTTAACATAAAAATTAATAATTTAATTAAATTTAATTAATTAAAATAAATATACATCTAGTATTATTGTTTGTTGTTAACTTATTTTTTTTATCTTATCTTCCACACGTTAAATTTGATACTAGCCACTAAAATTAAACTAGCTACCTTGCTAGATATGCCTCTCAAAACCGAGGGAAATTTAATATGAATGCATAATATTTGAGAAGAACTCGAATTATGTTATATTAAAAAAACTTTTCAAATGTATGTATGATGATTTATTGATTTTAACCATTAATTTCAATTATAAAATATATATATATTAAAATCAACTATTAAGATGAAACACCTAAAACATTTTCTATATTATATTGTTCGAATTCAAGTCTTGTATATATGAAAGAAAGTTTTCATGTTTGTTTATATAAGTCAAACAAAATTGACTGCATATGCAAAAGAAGTTTGTAATGCTTTGTTTGATTTTATTACTTTATTTGTTTGTTAGTTTAGACGCGTCACCGTAAGTCACGTGAACGCAATTGTTCATGTTTTCCTTTTTTTTAATGGACAATTTACGGATTTTAAAATAGAAATCAATATATTTGATACCAGAAAATTTCACTTATTTCGGTTATTCATTTGAGTCCCAACTTGTCTTTTTTCTGGATGATGTGAATATAAATTGGTGAGTAAATAATCTTTGAGCTTTCATGTCTAATTTCAAATGAAAATGGAAATTCTGATTTTATTTTTCTTCTCCTAACTGAGCTCCCATCTTCTAACGGCAAAATTTTTTTTTTAATATATTAAAAGAAAACTATATTTTTTTAGTAAATGCTATCCAAAATTAGACTATTCTAAGTTCCAACCGATTACCATGCGTCAAGTGAATTTTATATTTAGATTCAATATTTTTTTTTCCTAGATAGAAAAATATCCAAGAAGATGATACTTCATGTGTGATGAATCACGAGTCACCTCTTTAGACAGGAATACAATTAAACAATTTATTGAATGGCCATATAAAAAAAATAGGAAAAATTGATTTATGTTGACTGAATTTTTGTTGACAGAATTTTTTTATCAGGACAATAATTTACAGAATATTCGAAATCTAAAGAAATAAAATATCTGAAACCTAAAAAAATAAAATATCCAATTTAAATCGTTGACTATTGTTGGCTGAATTTTTATTGATTACCTAGCATTGTTGATAAAAATATTATTCGATTTTATAAAGTTTCTTTAATTCATGTACATAATTAAACAATTTGAAGCAACGATGATACATAACATTGCAGTAGACACAAAAAAAAAAAAAAAAAAAAAAAAAAAATGATATATTGCAGT
>JASCZI010060518.1:34175-45913 GCA_036250425.1 Stylosanthes scabra
ATGACATATATGGATCAAGAATGGGGCTCATGATTCAGAGCTTTATTCTTTTGTTTGGTCAGCAAAGGATTGTACTTGTACATATCTGAAGTCTCAAACATCAACTGTGATTTAATCATTGTAATAGTCGAGCTACTCGCAATTTAAGCTTGAGTTTCCGGGCTTCATTTGTAAACCCTATACTACAAAGACCATCAATAACAGCTCTCTGAGTAGCCCTTAAGATCCGAAAACCAGAGTTTATACACAAAACCATAATCTTGGAGGCACAAAGGAACCTTCTAGCCCTACAAAGGTTATGCACTTGGATGGTATACGTGAAAGTGTCTTTCACTTCCATCGATTCAAACAATTTCATCGCGTGATCGATATGACCCGCTTTACCCAATCCATCAAGAAGACAGTTAAACGCAACCAAATTGTAACCGAAACCTAATGTGTTCATATAATTCAAATGCTGTTTTGCACCTGAAAAGTTGCCCGCCTTGCACAAACCATCGATTATAATCGTGTGCGTGTACTTATCACATTCCAAACCTTCTTTCTCTATATCGCTTAATAACTTCATGGCATCATCTAACCTTCCTTGTCTGCAGTAAAGATTCATCAATGTATTATAAGACACCAAATCTGGTTGAATACCACTATGCTGCATCAGCCTGATGATTTCATCTGCCTCTTCAATCCGCCCGATCTTTATCAGCGCAGCAATCACTGTGCAGTATGCAAAGCCATCAAAAGTGTAACCTTTACTCCTCATCTCATACAAGATCTCTAACCCTTCCTCAAACTGCCTACACTGGAAGCAGCACTTCATAACCGTTGTATAGGTAATACTGTTAGGTTCATAACCTGCTTCCTTAAACTCCCTAAGAAGCCTCCTAGCCGTCCCCATTCGTCGAGCCTTGCTTAGTCCATTAATAAGTGTGTTGTATGTCAACACCTCAGGAACAAATCCGTGCCGTTGCAAGTTCCTGAACAACATAATAGCATTGTTAACATATCCATTCTTACACAGCCCATTAATCATGATGTTATAAGTAGCCGGACAAGGATGAAGATCACCAAGCACCATCTCCCTAAAAATACGATTCGCCTCATCTGGTTTTCCAAGCTTGAACAAACAATTAATCAAAATGTTATAGCTCCAAGCATCAGGGTGTATACCTGCTCGAAGCATTTCGTCAAACAGGTCCAAGGCACTAGACAACAAGCATTTCCTGGCAGCACCAGATATCAAAGAATTGTAAGAAATAACATTAGGGGCTATCCCTGCCTCCTTCATTCGACTAAGAACATAATAGCCAGCGTCGATGCAATCCAAACGACAATACGCATCTATTAGAGTGTTGTACGTAACCACATTAGGTAGCACGCCCAATCTTATGCCGTCGATTATCACAGCTTCAGCTTTTGCTACTTGCTTGGCTTTGCAAATTGATGATATGCAAATGTTCAATAGCTTAGTTGATAGCCTCGCAACCATAATTCACATCACCCAAAAAGGGGCATCGTCTTATCATAAATGCACAACCATGCTTTTGCTACATAAACTTGCCATTTACTCTAAAAGTTCATTCGCCGAAGCACTGAACTTGCTAACTAATCCAATTCCTACCTAGAGCTTCCTATCCCACATACTATGTCTGTCCACCATTTTCAGACCTGTAAAAGCTAGTAAGCCGAACCTCGCCATTTTCGGGCCAAACAAAATACTTCATTCATACTCTTTGGATTCAATCCTAATTGAAACTCCCCTGTAAAATTAATTAATTCATATAAATGAATAAATAAATAAAGCAAATTAAAGTATAGAAGAAACTACTAAGCATCATCAGTCAGATAATTTGAATAATAGATACAAGCTAATTAGAGCTCCAAAGGTTTAATCACTGATTTTTCATCTATTGATTTAAAGAGAACAAAGACTGCGGCAGAAACAGAAGTAGTATAATAAAATAGATCAATGAACGAAGAAATTAAAGAAAATTAACACCGTAAACAAATATGTTAAGGCATCAAGTCATAAATATTAAGTAATCAGAAGGAAGTGTAGCAACTATACGAAAAGAAGAAAGAGGGAAGGAATCTGATTGAGAACAAGAACAGCCTACCTGCATGGCTACGGAGACAGAGACGAGCAGAGAGGAAGCAGCGACGACGGAGAGAGAAGTGGCCGCCGCGACGGTGTGTGTGAGAGAGAGGACCGAAGAGTAGGGGAGGAGGCGGGAGAGAGTGTGGGAGAGACTAGAAGGAGGCTCGACGGAGAACAGGTTGAATTTTTTTTTCCCTTTTCGGGTTTACCCGGTTTAATTTCAACTGGACCGACTCCAATCCTTATTGACCAGATCCTGGCCAGACCAGGTATTGTAAAACCCTAATTTTCTTGGTGCATAAGTTGTAGAAAGATTTAAGTTGTAGAATGTAGAGAGTTAAAAATCTATTTAAAAAGTGTGTTATTTAATTTTTATTAGTTTTTTAAAATAAATTTATACCTTCGTCATCATTCTATTCCCATAATTTCCTCTACGATGTAGAATTGTGCAATTTTCTTTTGCTAGTATTAGCCTAGCATGTGGCCTTTTGGTTTTTATGAAAAATATATTAGGAGAGATGCTTAAATCCAAAATCTCTATTAGGAAAAGGAACAAATGTTTGAATTATAGCTCATTGGCGGCTGGCGTATTGCTTTGGATTTTTTTTTGGTGACCTGAGTCTGCTTTGGATGAATATTGCTTTCGTGATAACTAAAATGTATGAGTTATATTAGGTGTACACCAAAATTAGCCACAAGTATATAATACACATTGAAATACAAAATATATATTAAAAATGAGTTAAACTTTATTTAGCAATCTAGACACAAAAATTATTTAGCAAATTCTTTACTATTAATTTCACATAAATATATCATTTTTAAACGACTGATCACTTATTTGATAAATCAATATCTGATCTATTATAGCCCAAAAAATTTAACGAAACAATTATTTGGAAACAAAGTAATATATTCATTTTAGATATTTTTTAAAGAAAAATTGGTATATTTTTATTTGTTAAAAACTTAATATACTAAATTGATTTTTTTTCTTTTTTTAAAAAGCTTTGTTACCACGATTATAATGTCTACGAATACGCGATCTTAATTTCTAAAATTTATATCCGTAACCATATTTTAATGCTAAGAATATCATACCATATCTGATCATAAGAACTTAGAATAAAACTTTTAAGTTTTAACATGTAAACTACCTAACACCCGCCAAAAATGGATCCGACTAAACTACCAACCAAACATTTTTTTTGGGTGACTATAACTAACCAAACATTGAATAACTTCAATCTTTTTACTTTATTTAGAATTTTGAGAACACATAATAATTTTTTTAGCATGTTATATAATTACCCATAGTACTTACTACAAGTTAAATAGGGGAGAACCTAGAGACACATCAAGATAGGGAAATATAGATCCAATGTTCGTAAAAGCACATTTTTAAGAACAATCATGAACTACAGAGCTAACAAAAATTCATCCAACAAAATTGTAACAAGAAGAAAATTTCTGTCAAGTTATTAAGATACTTAAGCAAAATACAAATTTCACTGAATATAAAAAAGATCCTTTAAAAGACACGGTAGGATTTTCCCATGGTACTCTTCAGATACAAGCACCTAACCTGAAATCAGTAATGGTTAATATTAGATGATTAGCTAGATCAAATCCGAATCGGTTATTCCATGGAGTAACAAAAGAAGAAAATAAAATATTTTCACATGCAGCACCTACAAAGGACTATAATAAAAGTACAATAATAAAAAAATAAAAAAAAATAAAAACTCATTTTAAAAAAGATGCAAAATGAGTCAACATTTGATGAACCGTTAGTACAGAGACTCAGTAGGTATATCAGAATTAAAATTTAGAAGATGAGACATGCTTTAATGTAAGCAAAATGTGTTGACTCCATTTTCAATGTACTCATTTAGTGACCCATCTCTTCATTTTTTTTATTAGCAAAATGTAGGATTTTTCATGCTTTAAAAAATCTCATAATTCGTAAAACCAGCCATCCTAATATTTACTGAAGGTAATAGAACAGTGACAATAAACTATGTTGTGATTATGAGGTACTCACGTTCTGCCAGTTCTTTTTCAACAAGGACACAAGGAAGTTAACACTCAGTTGTACATTCTGGAAGATTTGCTTTTCCTCCATGCTAACATTTCCCACGGCTACTCCCATGCAGAGCACCTTCTTAAGCTGAAATTTCACCATAGCCTTGGTCTCATTGACTTTAGACTCAAGGGATTCCTGGTGGGTAACAAGTGTGGGAAACTTCCCTGCAAAGTCATAGGAATTATAAAAAATTAGTGAAGGTAATAACCAAAATTCAAGGGGCACACAACATAGCAATTATTTAAAACAAACTATAAACTACAGATTGTGCAAAAATCGGAAAGGGGAGGGCGATGAAAAAACAAGATAAAATCATTTAGTTTGAACAATTAACACGTATATAAAAAAGGCTATAATACTACATGTAAAATAATCTTAATAGAATCAATTCCTAATCATTCCTGAAAGGACATAAGTTCCAAATAAAAGAATACATGCCTGCCTTGTTGAGACCAGGACCCAAGAGACGAGGAATCTGCTTAATGACTGCTTCAGAAGCCAGGAAAGCATGATATTTCTTGGCAAGTTTCTTCACCAATTTCTTATTTTTGTTAAGCTTCTTCAATGCTTCAACATCCATCCAATCTAATCCTATTTTCTCTGCCTGCAAAATATAAGTTCAATCAACATAACAATCATGGCAACAATCACACAAGCAACACCCTAAAAACAGAACCAAAATAGCACTTCGATCAAATCATAAAATGCCATTGCTCTCTTTAACTGCAGTCATGTAACTACAGAAGCATTGTACCATTTCAATATACTTCATTTGCAAAATCATTCAAATCGAGCATCTCGTTTACACACTTCAAACCCCAGATTGTTACAAACGTTAATGTTAACCCTCCAACTTCAAATTAGTTACATTGTTTTCGGACGTGACATTAGTTGAGCTAGAGCACATCAACATGTAATTTCTATGAATCAACATGTTATCAAAGTATCATATTCGATACACATCAAAGGTCTTGAATGACAATAATCAGCTTACCTCTTCAACATGCTGAGCATCACCAAGCATGCAGATTTTCATCTTGGGCCTTGGGATGTGTGGCAACTTCACAGAACCACTGAAACGCTTATCCTTCTGTGGATCATAGTTTTTTAGTCCAATTTGGAGCTCAATGGTCTCCACAAACTTCCTGTTCTTCTCTTTCGAATCAGCCACTATCCCAGTGATTGCTTCTCTCAATGCATCACTCTGAAGCTTACTACTCAGTTCACAAACACAACCACAGAATCAATACTCGAATCATATCATCAATTAATTCAACAAACACAAAAACCAAATCTGATCAAACATTTCATCATTCCATCGTAAAATAAAGAAGCAAAGGTTGAAGCTGAATTTACCTCATGGTTGAAGCTAGGGTTTTGTGGAATCAAGAGCTGAAACTGCGAACAAAAAAAAGAAATGGAATAGAGATTAGAGAACAGTGAATATTACAAAGAATAACTAATAACTAATCCAAATTAAAATCCAGATCCAAAAAACGAGTTCTCCGGCGGTGACGAAAGTTCCTTCAGAATGTGGCGAAATCAATGTGGAGTTATGTAAGATTACAGTTTTGTCCTTGGTTTAATTTGTTCTCAAAACCTTCACCGCAGAAACTTCCATCGGCACCGGAGAATTGAGCATTGTAGCATTTGTGTGGAGAAAGAAAGAAAGAAAGAACGAACCGGTGAAAGGCGGAGTTGGAAACGAAGACTAGGGTTTCTGTAAGTTGGCGAGGTTTGTTATATCTGCACTTTTTTTGGGCTCTATTGGGCCGGGTTACAATATTTTTGGGCCACAGCTGGGTTTCTGGCCATTCTTGTTTTCATCAACTTTTATGCTCTATTTGGTAAACAAAAAAAAAAAAGAAACACAAGAGATAGTTATTCACTTTATCACTTATTAGCGGAGCAAATAAAGGAATAGCAAAAACAAAAAAAAAAAAAGCGAGCAAAGAAAAAAAAAAAAAACTACGTATCCATGCATCTATTCATGTGTTTCACACATAATAGGTAAGCACAGAAATAATGAAGTCTAACCTTAAAAATTTGAGTCACATAAAAAAAAGTAGCTAACTTGTTTAGTTTTTTTTCTAAAAAAAAAAAAAATTGATGTACAAATTTCTTTAAACAAGAATTTACCCATGAAAAAAACAAGGATTTAGCAATTTTCTCTTTTTGATCAAATCTAACTTCATTTTCTATTGTAATAGAATATATGACTTCAACTTTTTTCCCTTATCAAATATGTGTATAATTTAATTAATATAATTTAATCATTTATTATATACGAATGCTCATGATTTAATATTTATAATGCTCATAAAAAAGTCTTTTTAACACATCAGGTAATAGATATAACAATATATAAAATTATTCGATATCCCATGAAAATCGCGGTATATCAGTATTTCAGCGCTTTTAGTCCTTGATTTTGATTGATTTTAATTATAAAATTAATATATAAGTAAAATTAACGGTTAAAAGCGTTGGAATACCGATATGTCGCGGTTTTCACAGCATACCGAATAATCTTACATACTAGGGTAGGAAAGGAATTGTTTTACACCGCTAGACCTCATTTTATCTTACTCAGAATTCGTCTCACTTCTATCTGAGTATAAAAAATTTATACAAACATTGGGCACGCAAAAAGAAATAATTAAAAACAAATTGTGGAAAACAGAAGTACTGAAAATATATTATTCCGTAGTTTGGTAGTAGTACACTGCTTAAAACAATTCCTTAATATATTATTAGATCTTAAAACCATTTCTTTTGAGTAGCTTGGTAGTACTAACACAAGTATCCATGTCTCCCAATCACAAATATCCACTTATTAAGAGTTTTATGAGACCTGACTGTCTCAAAAAATCAATTTTAGCACCCCTAAAATACAAAAGAGAATCAGTTAAGATGAATAAGCATGAACTAGTCCAACATATCATGTATTGGTGTTTAAACCACTCACTTTTGACTACATTCTAAAAACTAGATCGGAAGTGTTCTTAACATTTAAATATACATAGCAACGTCTCTAAAGCACCTATGAACATTCCAAAGAGAAGAAACAAATCAATGTGGAAGAACTGCAAAATAAGTTAAATACATGATAAACAAGACACTAAGATCGTGAAGGCCTACATAAGTTACAACATCCTCTAATCTTGACAATCAAAAGATTTAGGCACTGAAAATGTTTGGGCTCTAAGTTTCTCAATTTGAGTCTTAGTTTCACTATGGAAGGAAATGAGTGATTTCTGACGACAAGCAAAAGCTGCAGTAAACTGCTTAAGATCCCCTTCTAGATTATACCTTCTCTGTACTTGAGAATTTAAATCTTTCAAAGCATTTTCCTTTTGGCTTGAAACCATTGCAAGTTTCTGGGATGATTCCGAGAACATCTGGAGCAAAGAGTCTCTTTCATCCTTCAAGAGTAGAAACTCCTTTTCCAGGCTTTCATATCTTTCATTTAAATCCTCCTTTGAATAAGCAGTTTCTCCTCCCAAATCAGAGCCCTTAATAAAAAAAAGTTTCATTTAGGATAATAATAAACAACATACTATGCTTTTTGCCTCAAATTTTGACTCTCTAATGCAGTTTGGTCTATCACTTATGAATTATGATGCTCTTCAGTGCCATTTAATGTTATAATAAGCTAAATAGGAATATAACTCTATCAAGCCATTTCCATTGTTTATTCCTACACAATAGAACATTCTCAGAGACTCAAAGCTCTCCCTCAATCAATATGTTCATTTTGGATATAATCTGAAGTCATGACAAGCTACCATAATATGCAAAACAAGTAGAATCATAAAAGCAATCAGCCACAACATAAATGTAAGCTTTCATTGAATTTGAAGCATGTACTATTTGCTACAAGGAGAAGGAGACCATGAGAGACATCTGATATTCTGATTAACTATGATAATTTATATTTCTTACAAGTACGAACTGTACAGTGTACATCCTCAACAAAGGGGAGGGAAAATGAGGTAACAATTATCTTTTCTGCTTTATATAGTGGATGAATACATGAAAATAACACATGTCTATAATTTTATAATTTTTTTTTTTTGGCTAAACTTCTGGCATCATTGAATAAATGCCTCCAAAGTTCAGCTAGTATGTGATATTAAATGGCAACAAAATTCGGAAAAATGACACAAGATAACCAAAAATTAAGACACAGAATAAAACCATGATTGACGATTGATATCTCGATATTTGTGGCCAGACAACTACCTTGTGTTCACAGGTGCATGAAGGGCTCCTCTCCTGCTCTTCTGCTGTTGAGCTTTTAGATGACTCCAATGATGTAATGATATTGTTCACCTTTTCTTGAAACATTCTTTGCTGTTCATGAATTGGAGCATCATTCCCATGGCAAGACTTATCACCATCCATCTTCACTGCAAAGGAAGCTTCCAAATTTGAAAATAGTTGTGCACCAATTTCACTCATGGTTGAAAGCATATTTGCAGATGATAATTTGTCACTAGATGCACATTGCTGTTTGGAACACAAAAGTAAGTTAATTTCCAGCTTCTTAAACTGATCAAGACAAACAGAGGATGAAAGAAACCGATATGGTGCAAAGACTGAACCTGCATCACTGACAAAACTTGCTCATAGCTATTTTTGAAGTTCTTCACAGATTCAGATAACCTCAGAGGCAATTCTTGTTGATATACCAACTTCTCACCCATTGGTTGTTTGCTCAATGGTACCTCCTCAGAATGCTTTCTCTGGATCCATATGCAACAACATAGGCAAACACAATACACAGAACAATTTTTAAGAAAGAGGTCAAAAGACAAAGGCTTGTAAATAACATCAAAGTCATCAGAGTAACATAGAATTGAATCCCCCCCATTCTAAGATGGAGCAAGTCTAAGTTACTACACAGAAACTATGCTTTATATCTCCAAAATCATAAGCATCAAATAAAATCAGCAGATGGCAAAACTGAGGAGAAACCATATATTGACATAAAAGAAGACCACCTGATATGCATAATTCTTATTATCAGGCCAAAGAATTTTTTTTTCAAAAGATTTTTATAATCACAAGTCCACGCATTCAACTTCCATTTCATAAAGGTAGGAGATTACTGACCTCGAGTTCATTGATCTTTTCATTAGCAATTTCCAGTTGTCTCCTCAAATCTTGAACCTCCTGATCATATTTTTCAGTCTGACTTGTACAAACCTGAAAAAACATAAGCCTAATGAATAACTAACAAAAAAAAAAAAAAAAATAGATAAATATGGAGTTTTATCAGAAGTGCATTAACGTTTATACTAGAATATATTTTCACAAATTCTAGCTTTCATAACCTTAATAGGAGGCTACTCTATAAAAATTACATAGCGTTCATGAAAATTGTTAAATCAACAAGAACAACTCAACATCAATAGATATGTTATCGTCAGAAATGGAGGACAAACTATGCTATGCCACCTTTGTCTTTTCTATTAAGTATTAACCTTGTGGGTTAAATGTGGTTGAAATTGGAACTGAAGTCCAGAGAATTTAAAATGCAAGACATACTAGTAAATCCCCTTAATGGGGAAAAAATCAACAAACATAATCTTACAGGGGTTGTATCGCTTGATGGGAATGATTGAACATTTCGAGTGGGAGTAGTTTGAAGTGAATCAAGGTCTGCAACATAACCGTTGTTCATTTTCATCCACAGGTCTTCATCAGCCACATTGCTGAAAGCATCTGGAAGAGGGCTGAAATCGGATAATGTAGAATGCTTTGATCGCTTGGCCACAAAAGCACTGGGATTTGTCTTTAAACATGGAGATTTGAAAATATCTCCTTGAGATGCACTATTGATATCGTTGCATTCGTCAAATTTGTGCCTCAGAAATCCCTGTCCATATTTGTACATGCACGATTATTAGCACATCATAATGAAAATACCAGAAAGACATGAATGGGAAGAAAATCAAGTAATGAACAAGCAATAAAAGCATAACAGAATCGTTCCAGAAGAACAAAAATAGTTGTCCACACCAAAAGTTACATTATTTTAAACAGAGCAGATAATAACTGTCCTTGTACATGCTTATTTAACTAGTCATATCACTTTGTTCCTTGTTGAGGCATACCTGACTTCCATTTGTGTTACAGTCTGAGAATGACCTAGTACTGGAATTTTCCGTTTTCATCTGTTGTTGCTCCCTAATCCATAGATTCCGTGACTTCCTCTCCTCTTCAAGTTCCATTTCAAGCTTCCCACGCTCCATCTCATACTAAATGCCGAGCATGAACAGATAATTAATATAAAAAAGAACCCTCATTTAATGATTCAAGCATTCAGCAATAGTCTAACGGAAGTTAACTCTGCATAGTACAAACAACCACAAAAGGTAAAACCTGCCTTGAGCAAATCATTCCTGAGTTTAAGAATCTCTTGCTCGAGCACTTCTGCATGGGATCCCTAAATAGAATATTGTATTAAGAATGATTGTATGACTTGAATGAAAAATATTATAATCATTAATCAGAAGACAATTACCTGAAGTTTCTTACGTAGCTCCTCTATTTCTAGCTGTTGACGCTTTAACAAGGCTGCATCTGTCAGGATCTGAAATAATGCCCACCATCAAGAAATCAGGTTTCGCCAAGAAAAGTGAAGAAATCAAAATAATACAGCCAAGAACAGAGACAAAAAAAAAAAAAAAAAAAAAATTCAGGGAAGATACTGAAGATTCAACAATGTTACTATTTCCTGATCAAGTAATCTTAGACAGATTAACAGGCCCGAGTAAACTTTGTAAAATATGATCCTATTTCAAAGTTGACTATCTTCTAATATTTAGTAACACATGACATTAATTTAAGCAATCACGGTGCTAGAATAGGGCGACTCTTACTAGTATGTACTAGCGGCATAACGCTTTTTCATTGTTTTATAGTTTAGTGCAATACCTTTTTTTTCTTCAATTCCATATTAGTAATAAATATGGAAGTTCTGAGATGGTAATTTATTTTAGGAAGAAAATTGGGTATCATTCTCTCGTATTAATTTGTGGTGCATGAATTTCACATACCTCATTCACTTGAACACAGTTGGTGATGCGTTTGGCTCTACTAGCAAACTGAAGAGTCCCTCTTGTTTCTTCAATATGAATCTATAAAGAATGAAAAAAAAAATATTACAATTAACACAATATACTATTGACAAAATTTAAAAGGAATATAACAAGAACCAAAACCATAGTATCTACCTCTTCTGGTGCTAAGGTACAAATAATGGAGGTTTTGGCGTTGCCACCAAGAGCAGGTTGTAGTATCCGAGTTAATTTACTATCACGATACGGGATATGGCCCCTGCGAATGGATGAAAATAATAATATTATTATCTTCTAAAGCTATTGAAACAGACCAACAGCATAGAAGAAAAAAGGGGAAAAATATACCGTTGCTTTGAACCGTCACTTAGTTTGTTAATAACATTTCCCAAAACCATTAAGCTCTTGTTAATATATTTTCCTTCTTTTAAACGTACTCCATCAGCCCCAGTCTTAGCAATCCTTTCCG
>JASCZI010060518.1:45923-59556 GCA_036250425.1 Stylosanthes scabra
ATTCTGATTCCACAAACTCAACTAGTCAACTATAAGCACAGAACTTCTTTACGTAGGAAATTTGAAAAGAAAGTTGAAAAAAGTAAAATTGTATATGTATTATTACTAACCAAGACTGATACTCGAACAATATCATTAGCTGATAAATCATCAGAAGAGCTGAATTCCTTTCCTTTACTTTCGATCACCTACATAGATTTGATCAGGGAAAATGTAATTATGTGATTCTAGACTGTTTTTATGGTCAAAGGTATTTTGTGGAAATGTGAGAACAACATATAGGTTTAAGGCATACCATTCTAAATATTGTATGCGATCTGCTACTCCTAACGTTCATATTTGTTTCACCAAAATGCCTATTAACTGAAAAAACACAGAAGAGCAAATTTCAACTTAAATAAAATATACTTCTACCATGCATGTTCAAACATCTAACTTCAAAGAAAATCACAAAAAAGAAAATGCAGAACTAAAATTACAAACCTTCCCCTGAATTAATTAAATCTAATACTTGTTCGGCACTATTTACAATCTCCTCCCGGAGCCCTGCAACAAATACTCCACGCTGAAAAAAAAAATTAAAAAAAAATATAATCAGCTATTCTCTCATACAGGTATAAAAGTACACTAGACCACTATATATAAGTTCTTAGATCAAAGCTAGCGAACCTCCAAACTCTCGTGAATTTGCAATTTCTGATTTTCAACATGTAGAAGGTCATTAATCTCTTCATTATAGATCTCCATGTAGGACACTCGAATCAGAAACTCACGATCACACATCTGAGAATGAATTAGTGAAACCAAACATCAAAATCACAGCATGAACAACTACAAACACAAACTCTTAAAAAACACTTTTAGCAGAACCTACCGTCTCAATTTTTGCAAATATATCTTTAACAGCCCGAGGAATTATCCCTGGATCGTTTTTAGAACCATTCATGGTGAATGTTTTGCCACTGCTGGTCTGCCCATAAGCAAATGCAGTTCCTAACCATATAGTCACCTCAATAATTAATCACATCTAATACAAAAACTGCTAGCACTGTGCAGTTAAATTCACACAATCAATTTTGACCTAAAATCGTTAAACTCAAATGATATAGTAATTAGCAATCAAGAGTAACGCAACTCAGTAAAGTAAATTTTGAATACTGAACTAAGCTAGGCCTAAGCAATACCGATCAGTGTAAATCTTAATTTCAAGGTTGCAACTACAACAAGGTAGAAAGCTTCAAAATATTTAAACATAAACCAAATTCGAATATGATAGCTAAATGATTCAGGAAAAGGAACAAAAGTTCTAGATAAGTAAGTTAGGAACATGCCATTAAAGCCATCGAGCGCAGCATGAATGATATCCTTGGTGAGCAGCTCGTAGACACTAGCATTGGTGCTTGTTTCGTCGAACACGTGATCTGCAAGTAGCGTAAACACGTGAAACAAAAAGAAATTGCAAAACTGGAAGTAATATGAAGAAGAAGAAGAAGAAGAAGAAGAAGAAGAAGAAGAAGAAGAAGAAGAAGAGTATACCGAAAGCATAAGAAGAGTTGGAGAGCGGTGTGCCATGAATCCTGTGAAGCGAAACACGATTCTCTTCGATCTTCCAGAAGCTTCCATTGGAGAAGTCTTCGGAAACTGGAGGGCGAAGTCGAACGGCGACGCAGATCTTCTCCATTTTTGCTTCTTCTTCTTCTTCTTCTTCTTCTTCTTCTTCGATCTGAATTTTAAGGGCGCGTCGCTGCAACGTTTTAACTAGATTTGAAAATTTGTGAACTGACGGATATGCCCTTTCGTTTTTTATATTTCATTTTTTTTTTTTGGTAGACAAAGGGGGCCAGAGCCCCAAACACAAAACTAAACTAACTTGAGGTGTTGGGCTTTAGGTCATATGCTTCTTTTTTTAACCAACGGTGAGCATGTTTCATTTGGGCCCCTTCAAGAAAAATGAGAACGTTGACAAAAAACTATCATCCAAAAATATTGAAAGCCCAGTCCAAAAAATGTGAACAAAAATGTTCCCATCTTGTAACCAAAAGAAAAAAAAAATTCTTGGCGAATTCTCACGTGTAGTCAACTTCACGTGAAGTTATTAACAAAAACGTATGATTTGATGTGTTTGACTAAATGATTATCTAACAATTTTAGAATATCAACTTCACATTAAGTTCATTGCACGCGAATTTTCATCTATCAAGGATATTGTTCAGCTCGTGAGCTATTTTTGTCAATCAGTTAAAATTTATATAATTTCAATTCTGAAATAATGTCAGAGGGTTATTTTTTATAAGGTATCCTTTGATATTTATGTTTGCAGCTCTAACAAATACCAATCACGAACAAATTAAAACCCATAAGAAAAGATAAATAAAAACAGCTGATAGTAATACTATTAGAATGTTGGTAATGGTAATTAATCTCAATGGCTTATATTATATTATTATTGGCAGTGTTTATCAGATAATTAGTTTCTGTTAAGTGTCAACCTACAATTATTATATTGCTGAGTCGGCGAATGTTGCAATATACCTTTATGATTGCCTTTCTTATTATTATTAGTACAGTGGTCTAAATGCTCCAGCATGTTTCATGTGTCACTGACCCATTCCAAGAACATACAGGTTTATATAACTTTTGAGAGCCACTGTATTGGATAATAAATTGTATCAATCCACTTATGATGACCTTAATCTTTTATTGATAAATATACATTATTTATGATTAGACGGAGATAGTATCTAATAAGATCTATGATTATGATTAAAACGATGGTTACACTGGCTAAACAATTTAGTGATACTTAAAAAATGTTGCTAAAATTAAATTTATATGATATTTTTTAACTTTCTCTATTTTTCAGATTAAAAACTGTTGTTAAATAGGAAAAAAAAATGTTATTTTAGTTATACCAATACTTTTAACATGCAACTTCTTATTATTATTAGAAAGTTAGGGTTGGCTGAAATGCGTAGATTATATATATTAAATAATGAGATTAGAACACTTCCAACTAACAATTAATTAATTAAGCTGCTTTTGTGTATATCATATGAACTAGCTAGTTAGTTATTTCAAACTAGCTAGTTCAACACCATATTTAAATTGTTTTTAAAAAACAAAAACAAAACTAGCCGGTTCATCATAATGATGCTAGAATATGTCTTCCCTCTTTCTCTTACCAACACATACTTTGAATATTAATTTCTAATTCATTAAGCATACATTATATATCAAACCATACATATTTAGCAGCTGTATGAAATATGAGACACACTTTTTAGTTTTGAAATAAATAAGTGAATAGTTCGTTAGTGAAAAGCATTGCTTATCCGTTCCATATAAAGAAAGGGCGGTTATTAGCCAAAATAAAATAATGCACAATTATGGAATTCATATCAGATATTGTGGTTGTGATTATCCTTTCCAATAATAATGATAATAATAAAGTTATTTTTAAGAAATCATTGTCAATGTGATGTCTAATCTAATGTTGTGTGTTATGAAGTCAAAAGACAACACCACCTCCTTCATTGTCTATAAAACTTTCCAGTAACAAACTTTAATTCTGGTAAGTTCTTAGAACTTGCTTGTGAAGAAATAAGGAACATCTATAAGAACCAGAAAGGCACCAATTGGAGTACACCACTTACCTAATTGATTATGGGATTTTTATGGATATACATTCTTCTTTGCTTGTATATAATATTAGTAATGAATATATTTTTAATTAATAAATTAAGTTAATATCAACATTTTGAATTATTTATTTTCTATTATTTTAAATATTTTATTTTTTATTATTTTAGAACATTTATCTTTTATTATTTTGAATTTTTAATATTTTATTATTTTAAATTATCAATTAGTTTTTTGTTATTTTATATAATGTGATTTTTTTATTGATTGATTGTTGATTAATTTTCAATTAATTACCTACGATTACTTTTATTTTAAAATATTTAATTTTTTGTAGTTAATTATTTTGATTGTTATAAAAATATACAAAAACAATGCCATGTATAAATATATATACACAAAAACAAATACAAGATAACTAATTATTATTGAATAATATAATTTCTAGTGTGTGTACATATGCGGGTAAATAATTGAATGATCTTGATTTAAAAGTATTTTATATTGTCAATAATATATATAAAGTAACTAAATTATTTTAAAATCATGGCCCCTTTTTTCTAATTTTTCCGAGAACGATCCTTTGTGGATTTCATGGGGGCTACAAATCTAAAATTCAAATGAATTCGTTGCATTTGGATTAAAAACAACCATTCATGATGAAAAAGATATTATTGGAACCTTTTTCTTAAGGCAGACACACAATATGTGCATTCTGCATCTTTATTAATCTAGACCTAGTCATGGATTGACATTAGGGAGCACAAGAATATGATTCAATTCTTTTAAACATTATTATTTATTAAAGTTTAGTAGTTTACCATAAAGTTTTCAAATCCAGTTTTCGGATTACATGCACTGTTCTTACTTTGTGGCAACTTTTTATTATTATTAAATTAATATATATATATATATATATATATATAAGATCATCATCATCATCTAAATAATAAGGTAAGTAACCTTGTAGTAGTGGTTTTTTTTTTTTTTTTCCTCTTTTTACGGGTGATTTTGATACAATAGTACGGATCTATTAAGTCCGGAAGGAGGATAAATTGAACTTGGCTTTTTGTTCATAGAAAAATTTTCAAGTCAGAAAAAATTCTGATTTAAGACAAAAAAAAATTGTCTCTGCTTATACTTTTTAAGATTCTTTTGAATAAACATTAAATTTAATTTTAGTTTATAATTTAGTAACAAAGATTAAAGAGCCAACATATAGTGATCAATAAGGAGTCAGTATATATATAAATGAGTTAAAGATGATAAATTATAATATATGTAAATGCTATTTTTATTTTATTTAAATAATAATTTTTTTTAAATTTTAGATGATAATTTTTTTAATTTTAAATAATAATTTAATTATTAACTCCTAATGACATCTTAATATTAGTTTCGTAGCATTGTTGTAATTTAATATACAAAATATTTTTTTTATATAGATTGAGATCTAATTTTTCTTTGCTATATATACAAGTGTCATGTAGCTATTACTATCAATGGAATGTTTTCTTGTGTAAATTAATAAAAATTTGAACGCATGCATCTATTCGTATTATTATTTTTTTAATCTAAACTCAATCCATATAATAAATTGTGTTTGTTTTCCGTAGTCAGAAGATTGAGATATAGATTTTGTGGATTTTTTTTAAATAAATATATAAAATATGATATATATCAAATTGGACACGGAATCAGCAATTAATGGAATTGGGCTTTGTTACATAATACAGGTCACCTAAGTGAATTTTGATGTTTTGTGTATAACACGGGCTACGGTGGCCCGTGTTAGGGATGCCTTTTTTGGGAGGTAGTGTAACACGGGGTTGGGCCGCCCGTGTTACGCAAAAGGAGGCTTGCTAGCCCGTGTTATAATTTTTGGGCTTCCTAGCCTGTGTTAGGGATGATTTGGGGCCCTAGTCTGTGATGCACATCATGAGCCTCTCTAGCCCGTGTTGAGCCCATCGTTTGCCTTTAAAAGCAGCACCTCCTTCCAAGTCCAGCACCACACATGGAGAAAGAAAAAAACTCTCCCCCAATTAACCTTGTATGTTAGTAGCAGAAATAGGTTTGCGAGTAATAAAAATGAGTTGGTTCGGGAATTGATGGATTAGGCAGTTAAATAATGGAGAGCGGCTGAAGATACTTCTATCGGTGATAGTCTTTCTGACATTCGTGGGGTTAGAGCACCTCGTAACTGCTACCGGTGATAGTTCTCCTGACATCCGCCGAGTAGTAGTGCATCGTGCGACTCTGAGATAACCGGCCTATGCGGAGAGCCTCGGGACCTTTGTGAAGAACCACACGCCAGTAAAGCAGAATCAAAGGTCTGACCGGAAGGTTTTTTTTTTTTCTAATCCTCGATGGTTTTGTGGTTGTTGCAAGAATATGCATTGTATCTAGCATATTAAGCTACACATAATTAATTGTGAATATGTACTAGTTATAAATAGTTATTTGTAATTTATATTTATGTAGAATTAAGTATAAATAGCATCATCCCCGACTATGCATTAATATTTGTAACCAACAATAATTTATAATTATGTACAAACAGTTATATGCAAATAATTTATAGATATTTACAAACATTTATAAAGCTGCTAGTACCCAGTATAATAAGTAACAAATGCTAAGTGTTTTCTGTTTACATTATTAATTAGTGATTAGTGATGCATAATTTATTATTATAAAGGAGGATGAATTATTTATGAATAGTTGTGAGTATAACAATTTAAAATGCCCATATAAAATAACAAATATCATAATTTTTTAGAATTATGAGTGAGGATAAATGTTTTTTAAATTTATAAAATGCTAAAATATTGCACATAACGAGTTACTGTCATGGTTGTGCAAAAATATTTACGAATATTTTTTTAAGAACTATGAGTGAGGATAAATAATTTCTATTTTTATAAAATGCTTATAAGTTGTACATAACGAGTCACTCTAATGTTGGGGCGAAAATATTTAAGAATAACCTTGGTTAATACTTTTAATCTGTAATTAGGATTCCATGTTTGTTTTTTTTTATAATGGTTATTATTGTAATTTGGCACTTAATTAATAATGCATTCGTCAAAAAGGTTTTTTTTTTCTTTTGGAAGTGCATAACACGGGTTTGTGACCCCGGTGGTGGCATATTGGGCCTATGAAGCCCGTGTTAGGGTCCATACAACTGGCCCGAAGCATAACATGGGTGTGGGAACCCCGTGATAGCCCAAATTGGGGCTCTCTAGCCCGTGTTACGTTTACCAGGGCTTGGAAGCCCGTGTTGATATTACATAGTCCTGTATGGCCCGTGTTAAGTCAAAATGGGCTAGTATGGGCTATCCTAGCCCGTGTTAGGAGCACGATGGGCTTATAAAAGGAGCTATTGTTGCACCCCATTGTGCCAATTCCACCAGCATAGCTCTCCCCAATCCCTGAAAATATTTCTTTCATTTTAAAAGATGTCGGAGTAAAATTTAATTGTTGGTACGCTGTATCCTGATGGTGAGATGAAACGGGATGCGGATGGCATTGGGTTTGTGTGTCCGAATCCGATACTGTGCTACATCGAACGCGTCGATACGCTTGATGAGCTGAAGAATTTTATTCTACGGACAATCGGTGCCCTTGGCCGGAAGTATGTGAGGCGGATAGCGTACAGGCTGCTGAATATACTTCCGCCGTTAGAATACAAGTTAAAGATATTCTGGGTCGAGGGTGATGTCCACGTTCGGGCCATGCTTGATTTGCATTGGAGGTACGGCCCACGCCAAGTGATAGAGCTTCTGTTCGAGACACGGGACATGATCCGTTCTGAAGCTGGTCCATCATGCGCATGGGCAGGCACGGTGGGTGCCATTGCTGCAGCACCACTCCGGATCGCTACACCGGATGTGTCCGTTGACATGGACTCGGGCTCAGATGACGGATCTGACAGAGAATACCTGGGAGAGACTGAAGAATCGAGCGACAGTTATGACGAGGCTGATTTTGTTGATGAGACGCAAGTCGCTCGGAGGTTTTTACTACCGGCCCCAGCGGCGATACCGGATTTGGCATCCGTCAGCAGCCACTTCCATACGCTGAACTGGGATGCGATGCAGGAGGAGCCGAGAGAAGGCCACGGAGGCGGCGGGGACGATTACATCAACCTAGACGGTGGGGAGGAGTTCCGTGTTGGGCATCGCTTTAGTTACAGAGAAGCTGTCCACATGGCAGTGAAAAACTATAACATCCGAAGGGCTGCAGAGTACAGAGTGCTGGAATCCGATCCGTACAAGTACGTGTGTCGGTGCAAGCAGCACGGGTCTGGTTGTCCTTAGAGGGTACGCGTGGCCTTGCGAACAAACCTTGGTTATTGGTAAGCATGTCTGACTTAATCTTGCATCCCCACTATGTAAAATTTCGGTCAATGACGCTACATCTCTGTTGAAATAGGGAAATCTTGAAGTTCGGGGGGCCGCACTCATGCATTGCCCCTTCAATGTCAGCAGACCACGCGCAGCTGGACAGCAACCTGATTTGTGAGTTCATATTGCCGACTATCAAGTCCAATCCGTCGTTTGGAATCCCTGTACTGCGAAGCTCAATTCAGCAAAACTACCACTTCTAGCCCTCGTACAAGAAGGTTTGGATTGCGAAGCAGAAGGCAATTTCCAGGTTGTATGGCGACTGGGAGGAGTCCTACGCCATTCTGCCGAGGCTGTTGGCGGCGTTGCAGCATTTCTGCCGTGGAACCGTCGTAGATCTTCAGGTCAGCCCGTTTTACAACAGTGAATTACCCGACGCACAGTGTTCCCAGTTTGAGAGGGTTTTTTGGAGTTTTCCGTAGTGCATCCATGCGGTCGAGCACTGCAAGCCATTCTTGTCCGTTGATGGCACTCATCTGTACGGGAAGTACAAGGGGTGCTTCTGATGGCCGTCATGCAGGACGGTAACTCAAACATTTTTCCTGCGGCATTTGCTATTGTCGAATCAGAAACAACAGAGTCGTGGTCTTTCTTCCTTGGTAATATGAGGCAACATGTGGTCCGTAGAGATGGGATCATGTTGATTTCAGATCGATCAAATGTGATCAAGGCGGCTATTGAGAAAGAGAACAGTGGATGGTAGGCTCCGATTGCATATCACGCAATATGTGTCCGGCACATGGCAAGTAATTTCAACAACAAGTTCAAGTCGAAAGAGGGCAAGCGTGCGTTAATGTATGCAACGTATGCTCACACCGAGCTTGAGTACCAACGGTACATGCGTGAACTAGAGAGGATAAGGCCAGAGATGCATGCTTGGGCATCTCGTTTTCGGCAAAGCCTGTGGTTATAGCACTGCGACGAGGGCCGGAGATGGGGGCATATGACCACAAACTTATCTACGTGCATAAATGCTGTCCTCAAGGGTACACGATACCTGCCGATCTCGGCTATTGTGAGAGCCACATATGAGCGCCTGCAGCAGTTATGGATTAGGAAGGGCCACGAGGCACATGCACAGATAACTGCGGGTAATATTTGGACCCAGTTCCTGCTTTCGGAGATCGAGAAGCACAAGGATGACTTGCCGAAGATGCGTGTGACTAGTTCCGATTGTCGGTCGGCAATGTTTGTTGTGGAGGAGGTGATTCCGATAATGGGTTCTCATCAAGCAGTATACAGGGTGAGGCTAAGGCAGCGAATGTGTGACTGCGGTCGTTTCCAACAACTCCATTGTCCGTGTCGGCATGTCGTTGCTGCGTGTGCTGCAATTGGTATAGAGTGGGGTCCATATGTTCATCCGGTGTATGGCCTGGCGGCATGGAAACAAGTATATGACATGGATTTTTCGCTGATCCCGGATGAGAGGCTGTGGCCCGAATGGTACGGGTTTAGGAAGATCCTGGGGAAACCAGTTTCCACTCGGATTAGAAACGAAATGGACCTCATTGAGCGTCCAGAGAAGCGCTGCGGTCTGTGCCGGCAATTTGGTCACACGAGACGAGGTTGTCCCAATGCCGCGCACCCTGAGGATTAGCTGGTGGCAGATATTCGGCCCCTTTTGTGTTCACTTTGTATTTTCGTGTCAGGTCGTTCTCTGTGATTCCTGTTGTTGTGTGCTTGTTGGTTTATATCTGTCTGCCGGATGTATGGGCAAATGTTGTGGGTTTAATAGTAGTTTGTTTATTATCCTTCGTTGGTTGATGATAGAGTCGAATATGATTGTGTTGATAACTACTAACGTGTTACTAAGAATATATTAAGCTCGCTAACTCGCAAAAGAACCGTACACATAATGGGCATAAAATCAACAACATTTAAAGTACACCATAAGCAGTTTAAACATACCTCAATACACATAAAAAAAAAGTCCATTCCAATAAGATAAAAGATAAGTACGCATAAGTTCGCATAAGTCCACTACAAACTGCCTTTCTAAGAAGATAAAAGATAACCCTAAACATATTCATACCCTAAGAACATGAACTAAAGAAAAAACGTGAACCAAAGCAAAAAATAAAAACGGGTACAAGATGTCACATGTAGCCACTACCATGATGTAAATGCCCACCGGTGCCGCATGGGGGTGGTCTAACCGTCCTCGTGGGTCTCTGTGGAGGAGGCGGTGGAGAGGGCTCCTGTGCTGCTGTCTCGGCCTGAGTCGCGGTAGGGGACGGCCCACTCATGAAGTCATAGTATGCCGGTGATGTCCTGTCCTGTACTGAGCTGGGGTGTCGGCAAAGTCACTCACGGTGTACCCCATTCCATGGGGTTGGTGGGGTGATGCGACGAAGGCGGAGCTACTAGGGTCAAGGCGGTGATCCCTGGATGTCCTGTACGATACTGCCTGGGACATGACAACCGTATCCGGTGCCCGAATCATGTCGAAAACGTCATCAAGGGTCCCGGCATCCAGTGTGGCATGGAAGAACGGATCGGGGGAGTCCACAGGTGGGAATGGGTGCGCTCCACCGTCGCCAGCTGGCATAGATGCATGCATAGGCTGCATCATGGATGAGGACCCAATGATGTCAACATCGAACCACTGTGACCGTGCTGGAGAAACGTGTGGCTCATCTCCTGCGTCTCCCTCATCCTCATATCGGGCGATCTCATCAGCCTCCTCCTGTGCCTCATCACCACCGACCTTGACACCCATCAGCCTCCTCCTGTGCCTCCTCACGTGCATTCGCAGGAGGCCTCTGGGGATCTGCATTAGCTGGCAGTCGCCTCCCCGTACCCACTGCCTCAGCCCTCCTGCGGCGACCGGGTGCATCCTCTGGCATGACCAACTCGTCCTGCGGATGGGTAGTTGTCACTGGTAGATCTGGGGGAGCAAACATCCAGCGTGGGTCATCAAGTCGATGTGTCTGCGACAAAAACCTCCCGAGTCCGACTGCAGCCACATACCACGTGAAATAGTCTTGAGTCCCGCGGAAATCCCTGCACGGATGTATAGAAACAAGCACCTCCCAAGTGCCCCAACCTCGCCAACCATCGTACTAAGGTCTCAGCGTGTCTGGCCACCATCGATCCTCACCCCTACCTGTCGATGTCATCAGCCTAATGAGATCCACAGGGGCCCTAGGTACGGGCTGCTCCCCTCCGTACTGCCTGAGCACACGATCAACATGATGCATGTGCACCATGTTGAAGCACACAACAGGCACCGCAGACCTCCATGTATATATCTCCAGGTGAGAGCGGATCCAATCGGGAAGAATGGCCTGTAACTCATGCGTGTCGTACGGGTCCACCTAAATTGCACAAATAAAAAAAAGCAGAATACATCAGCGAGTAAGTTATCACCATTAACGAATCAAATAAAGACTGTTCATGCTTACCATCCCAATGTCTGATCTGTCCAATGCCTCTCGCCACCTCAGGAGCCTGCCTTCTTGCCTGTCTCTGTCCGGCTGTTGATAACCGATCAGCCTACAAACATCGCACAAAAAAATATAACATCTGAGTTACTATGGTAAAATCAAAAAACGTAAATACAAGGACACTTTACCTGCTAGCTAGAGGCCACGTAGTCAGACCCACCGTGCGAGGATAGAAACGGGGAAATCTGTGGTATATCCAGGAAATGAGCAGCGGAATGCAACTAGCTGCGTTGGTCCTCCCCTTCCTCCCAGCATCGTACAATGACCTATACATCCATG
This sequence comes from Stylosanthes scabra, assembly GCA_036250425.1. Lineage (NCBI taxonomy): Eukaryota > Viridiplantae > Streptophyta > Magnoliopsida > Fabales > Fabaceae > Stylosanthes > Stylosanthes scabra. Next base: position 57,694 of record JASCZI010060518.1, read on the forward strand.
CGAGGACGGCACTTCCCCACGACAACGCCGCACACTCATCAAAATCCCTTAGCAACGGAACCCATCGAATGTGCACTAGATTACTGGACGTATCGGGCAACAAGTAACCTCCGATGAATAGCAGGATGTAGCACCGGACATACTGTCTCAAGTCTCAAGGTGAGATCATCGGCATCATCCGGCATCTGCTGAAGCCTCTCCCGCAACCACCTCATGTGGATGGCAAATACAACCCTCCTGTCATCGTGAACCGGGGGTGGTCGTGCCCCGAGATACTCCACCACCATGTCCCACGGCTCACTCTCATAATGTCTGCCGAAATCTTGCAGACACCCCTGATGAGACTAAAAATGATCATATATTTTATCTCAAATACTTAGCATTTTACAACATATTTGTGCATAAATGAATACATATTTGATTAATATTTGTTTGAGTCCATAAAATTAGAAAATATCAAATTAGTGTCAAATTTGTGTAATTTTACATCATATTTTGTTAAGGCATTAATTTGGGCTCTAAACTAGTTGTATGCATGTTTACAACCAAAACTGTTTTCGTATTTTGAACGTAAATTTTTATGTAGAGCTCCAAATTCTACATAATTTACATGCTTGGAAAGCTAAGAGAAATATCTAAAATTGTTTCTGAATAGGTACTTGCATATTCTTACTTTTACAAGGTCAAAATTGGCTCACAAGACAGACATGATGTTCAGACTTATGGGTTTCGGTAGTATTTAATGCTTGGAGTATATCTTGAGCTAGAAATATTATTTTGACCTCAAACCAATTGCATTTGAATCATAAGATCCGTAACTACAATTAGTTGAACTACAAGAAAGCTTGATTCATGCATTTAGAGTATGAACTGAACCAATCAAGATGGAAGAATTGCGGAGTCAACATGTCAAGCTCTGGTTGCTGACTTTCCAAACAGCTGTAAAGAGATTATCATATCTACCTCGTTTCTGATTTGATTTCTTCAAATTCAGAGTCTAAATTCAAGAAATTTTCATCCTCTACAACTTTGTAGTTCAACACTCAAGCTCATTCGGCCATATGAATGGAGTTTACAGGCTGTCAATAAAATAGGACAGATTTCGATGGATTGTGACATGCTGTAGTAAAATAAATATATCTGTCTCATTTCTCAACGTATTAAGGTGATTTTTGTGTCTAAATTCACAGGAGAGATAGAGCAACAATTTCATTCAGGTCCCGAAGTCAAATGCAGATGAATTCTGGTTGAAAAATGAGAAACAAGTTGGAGCTGATGATGTAAGCAATGATTTCAGCAACAAGGGCAGCTTTGAAATTTCACATGTAATATTTTTCCTACATAAAGGGCACCAAACTCAGAATTTAAGGAGGGGGAGAACCAAAAGTTCAGATCATAAACACTCTCTCATAATTTAGTTAGGATTTTAAATTTTAGTTTTATATTTTTAGAAATTTAGTTTCTTTTAATTTGATTGTAGTTTGATTATATTACATGCATTTCATATCCGAAACTTAGAATCTCTTTACTTTCATGTTATTTAATTTTCTAACATTTGAATCTCTAACATTCTAACATTTACTTTCTTATTATTACCCCTTTAAGAGTGGAAAATCCCCTTAAAGAGTGAATCTAACGTTATATATTTGTGTTATTATTTTCTTTATGTTTGAGTAATTTTCTTTACTGATTCGAATATCTAATTACCACGGTATATGTTTGAACTCTATATCTTTATTTAAAATTAATTATCTTTATTTCTTTAATTTTCCATTGTTATGTTAATTATTCATTCACGGTGTTGGTGAATCATTAGCTTAAACAATTGATGATATGATTAATTTATACGAAGGTCAGTAGTGT
>JASCZI010060518.1:95057-106510 GCA_036250425.1 Stylosanthes scabra
GATTTAGCATGTTAAGATCCAGATTGGGTATTATTTGTGCTGATTCAATTGCCTAATTTAATTTAACAAGTTTCGTTGAGGTTTTGTCTCCTAGGTTGCAGGGAGATTTTTCTGGACTTTTCTGGCAAATGATGAGTAAATCTTCATCATCCTTCAGAGGGCTTTAAGAATAGGTGGTCCAAGACTCATGAGAACCTGGAATTGTGTTGGTCGTGTTTAAGGAAACATTCCTTGGGCCCATGTGTTTCTCTCTTGCAGTGGGCCTCATTATCTTATGTTTTACTAGTTTTGTTTTACTAAAAAAATATAATAAGAGTAATATCTCCAGGTTGTCTTTTATGCTAGCTGTATCACTGAAAAGTGTATTACCTTTTAGTACAAAAGAGTCCTTTTCAAAGAAAAAGTTTTATTTAAAATAAAATAAAAAAGGGTTTTTCTTTTTAAAGTTGCAACCTTTGGAAACTACATTCATTGTGCATATAACCACCATTGCATCCATTCTCTCATTACTCTCATTATTATTGCAAATATACCAGGAGTCTCAGAATGAGAAAGAAACTTGCTGCACATCGTGGTCGCTACACCTTCCCTAATAAAGTCACTCACCACACCATCCACATAGATATTGACACTCCTAACCCTAACTCAGAAGAAACCGCCGCTGCCTCTCCTTCTCCCTCTCTGTCACCCACTCGAACTCACTCACCCTCTCACACCCAAGAGAAGATGGCTCGAACTAAAACCACCAACAGGTACACTGGAGCCGAGATCAACCCTCCTTCAACTCGGTCAACCCAGACTCGTGCCTCCAGAGAACCAACTCCACCGCATGAGCAACCATCTCCGCCGCCTCCTCCCACTTCGGCGAGGCCCAGCTCTTCACGAGGAAAGAGGCCTATGACGGAAAAAGCCGCTCCTCCTCCTCCTCCACGTCCTAGAGGTAGTGGGTACCGTTCCTCTCTTCACCCTATTGTTGAGTCTGATGAAGCTCGTCCTCCTCTTTATAAATCCTTTTATGATGAGTTTCCGGAGGAGAGCTTCAGCAAAAACCGTTTTACCATGCTGAGAAACTATTTGTTTTGGAAAAATGTTGTGATTGATCGTCCTTTATGTGGTTCATTCTTGGCTGATTTAAAACATTTGAAACTCAAGGGTTTAGATTTTACTGATATGATTGCCTTTCAAGGATGGACTTCTCTTTTTAACATTAAGGAACCGATTTATCCAGATTTGGTAAAAGAGTTTTATGCTAATATGAATTATCACAATGGGGTGATTTCATCATATGTAAGAAGAAGGAATGTGTATCTTGATGCTGAGAGAATCTGTGAGATTTTGGGTTACAGTGATGATGGTCTCACGGTGTACACATCGGAAAAATGGGATCCTGCTCTAAATTTGTCATATCATGATGCCTTAGCCTGCATTTACACTAGGATCTCTCTTAGTGACGGTATCACCCCAACTCATAAGTCTTTAGGTCTCGTCTATGCTCAATTGCATCGTATCATTACCCACATCATCCTACCTTAAAGCGGTTCTTACCAAAAGGTTTCATTTTGTGATACATTGGTACTGTTTGCCCTAATTATGAGAGTTAAGATTTCATTTGCATATCTAATGATGCGCCACATGCATGACTGCATCAAAGGTGATCGAAATACTGCATTACCATACGGCATGTTTCTTACTAAAGTGTTTAAAGCTTTCTATGTGAATCTTGATAATGAGCCCTATGAAGCGAGATACTCACACTTGAAAGGAGGTGGTGCAGTGAAAAAAGCTGCTAAAAGGGACCTTAGAGCTGAAAGAAGAGCCTTGGAAGAAGAAAAAAGGAGAGCTAGAGCCTCCTCTAACCGCTCAAGCAAGCCAAAAGGGAGTGGGATCAAGCTTTTGGTCTCGGTTGTGAGGGAATTGATCCAAGAAGTGATCAATATGGCATCTTGCACAAGCATAGCTATGGACAAATCCAAGTCAAGGGCAAGGGTTCTCAAGAAGTACTTGAACAAGCTGGAGGATGACCACTTATTCTCAGAGCCCGAGGACGAAGAGGATGGAGAAGAGCATCAAGACTCTCAAGAAGAAGATGACTCTGATGCCAACTGACCCCACTGTCTCCATGGCTGATTAATGAAACTTGTTGCAGCTGCTTTTATTTAATTTTCCTAGACACTGTTTTTAGTTTTTTTTGAGTACTTTTGGTTTTCCTTTGGATGACTGTAATTTAACTTAAACCTTTCTGCTACTTTGCTACATTTAGGACTATTGGACAGCCACTAACAACTGTTTTGCAGGTCTTCAAGTCCACATTCTCAACCTTCCTTGATGACAAAAGGGGGGAGAATGAGTGGAATGTTTATTAGTTGTTTTTGGGCTGATTAAACTTTGTGAACTTTAAACTATTTAAATAGTTGTTTGCTGTTTTATTTGATTGTTCACAAGTGTTGTTGGAATTTTCTTCTGTGGTGTATTTTTTTTTCTTTTCTCCGAATGCGTATTTGTAGGGGGAGCTACAATTATGAAAGAAAGGGGGAGCATTTGAACACTTGAAGCACATCAAAATTGGAAGATCTTCAAAGGGGAGTACTCTTCACTCTTATCTCAATCCTGTTTGTTTATTGTTTTTAATGTTTTGTCATCAAGGGGGAGATTGTTGAGTCTTGGATAGTATTAGATTATAGTGATGACAAAAGCATTGTTTGTTGGTGCCATTGTATTGAATCTGCTATACTTCTTTTGTTATGCATAAAACCCATTATTGGTGTTGCTAGCTTGTGAGGTTATTGAGTCCAATTTTTTTATGCTTTTATACTTGAAAGAAAAAGCCCATTTTGCTATCTTATTGGCTGCTATGATGGTCTTTCTTATGCAGGAAATTCCAGCAAGCCTAGGAGGGAATGAAAGCCAATTTTTTGGCACATTGGAGGGAAAATTCCAATGAATTATTGAAGATCAATTTGAGAATCATTTTGAAGGGTGAAAGATGAAAGCTTGGAGCCAAAGCATGAATTGGATGGCCAAGATTGAGCAAGTACATTAAAGCAAACAAAGGACAGCAAGGAAGGCAACCTGCTCTGCAACATTGCCCGTCTTGCATTTTGCAATGTTGCAGCTCCAACCTTGGCACTGCTCTGCCCCATTCGGACTCCTCTCCACCAGCATGCTACAAGGATTCCAATCAAGAAAATGCAGCTGGTCTTGGTGGCAAAACACTTATAAAAAGGGTGTCCAACCAAGAAAGAAGCAAGGAGAAAATTCTAAAAGAAAGAGCACTTCATCCTCATATTGAGCAATTTCAGAATTTTTAATTCTGCCATCTTCTCCTTCAAATGTACTGAATGTCTTATATTGTTTTTCTAAGTTTATCATTCTTGTTTCCATGAGAGAAAAGGCAAATGCAAGGTATTAGAAAAAGCCATTGAGAGAAAAGGCAAGAGTGATAAGTTTGAGAAAAGCCATTGAAATTGATTCTAAGTTTAGATTAATTTCTGTTTTGTGTCATGAGCCTGAGAGGTTCCCCTTGTAAGTTGGGATAGCACTCATGGTGATTACTAAGCTAGGTTAGCTTAGGATTGAAAGTCCTTGGTAAAAGGCAAGTGTAATTTCATTGAATTAGTGTTTGTAACTTTATTGAAATTAGTGGAATTCCACCATTTTTGTGGTGGAGACTGGATGTAGGCTGCAGTGATGGTAGCCGAACCAGGATATGTGCTTGTGTCTCCGTTATTTGAACTTTCATTACTCTGCTACGTGTTAGGAGATAATAGTGAGCTTTTGTCTCCCTGTAATTTGAGGAGACAAAACTGCACAGCAAGCAACACTTGTTTTATTGGCAAAAAGGAGCACTCAGATTCAACCTCCCTCTTTTTTCTGAGTCTCTTCAAACCTTCAATACCCTATGTATAATGTTCTCTTTCTCATTTTTACTTTTGGCCATAATCTCTATAAATGTTACATAAATAAATCATTTCAATTGGTAAAAGAAAATGTCATTTTTAATAATTATGATTTAGCTAATATGTGTCCTAAGGGTATATAATAAAATTATAAATTAAAAAAAGTTTTATTAAAAATATAAAAAATTTAAATTTTTAATATATTTATTTTGTATTCATTAAATATAAACATTTAAAATTTTTTAATAGTAGTAAACTTATCATGCACCGTCAAAACACATATTAGCTAAACCTTAATAATTAAGTGTTCTTAATGATCTTTTATAATAGCTTTTCCTATTTACTTTCTTAATAATTATTAATTATTACTGCCTAACTTGTGAATAGTAGTTAATTATTTTTGTCCGCTCCAATGTTGGAATGCTTGTTCTAAGTTGACAACTCGCGACTAGTTAGATTCACGGATATCAGAATCAATCTAAAAAATAGTTATCAAAATCGACTCGGACAGAGTATGATCAATAACAACTCAAAATAGGTGTTTTCTTTCTCATTAGATAGGTGCTTCTTAATGTTGAAGTATAAAATAATCAAAGTCCTTAATTAGTTTTTTTTTTTTTTATCAAGTTCTTAATTTTTTTTTTTATCATTAGATTGAAGAACCCTTAATTCTAAGTATCAAAATATATACATCCAGGCATCCATCCACTCATACATACTTAATGGTTTTCTCATTTCCTACATTGAGTCTTGAACCCAGTGCAAACTCGGATTTTTTTAAATAAATAAAAAAAATCCCAAATTTACTAAAGTAGGCACGTTGGAGGAATTTACCTTTTTAGGCACGCCTTACTAATTTCGGGCTTTGTAGTCCCAGAATTGGCAATACTTCATTTTTGGGCTCTGCAGTCTAGAAATTGGGCTTAAAAAATTAGATGGCCCATTTTCGGGACTGCAGAGCTTGGAAATGGAGTATTGCCAATTCCGGGACTGCAGAGCCCGGAATTAGATCCGAAAATGTATTTTTAATTGCCATGTTTAGGGTTCATGAGTATTTTCGTTTGTTTTAGTTGTATTTTTCATGTTTAGATATTCATTTCAGTTGTATGTTGCAGCTTTATTTTTATTTGGATCATGAGTATTAAAAACGTTTCATTTCTGTTGTTCGTTAACGGCTATATTAAACTTGTCGCGACAATTAAATACATTGAATTGAAGACGCACAAATATAAACATGCAGCATGAATATAAATAACAAATATATAAGTAATAACAGATAAAATACATAAGTAACTGCCTAGTAAAATGGTTTGAAATAACAAATACATGATAACAAATACATGAAATAACAAATACATAAATAACTGCCTAAGTACAACCATAAAGCTACTGGCGGCCGCCGCGTGGATGGATGTGACCTCCAGTATCACAAGGGGGAGGTCTGGTGACCCTGTGAGGTCTGCCGGGAGGTGGTGGCGGCGGAGGATCTGCGGCTGGAGTATCGGATGCGAGTGGATCTGGTGCTCCATGGTCCAGCTCAGTGGAGCTCTGGTGTAGGTGGGTCATGGTCGGTATCGGGGCGCTATGTCTGTCAAAGGAGTGACTATGATATGATGACGGTGCGTGGTAAGATGGTGGGATCGCGTACTCTGATCCAACGAGACTCGGGTCAAACACAGGACATCCCATCACCGGAGGTGATGAATATGTCGGTATCCACGGCCCATGCTGAACATCGGATGCGGGAGGTGGAGGCGGAAAAGGAGCAGCAGAGAATGACGAACCATGATCAACATGCTGAGCCCGGCTCACACGAAATGTCTCCACAATGCTGGTGAACTCAGCTGAAGGACACGAAGTCATTTGGAACAACTCATCCAATTATATGGCCCAATTTCGGGACTGCAGAGCCCGAAAATGGTGTATTGCCAATTTTGAGTTTACAAAGCCCGAAATTAGTAAGGCGTGCCTAAAAAGATAAATTCCTCCCAACGTGTCTACTTTGGTAAATTTGGAATTTTTTTTATGAGAAATTCTATATGACCAACAAGTTTAATTAAGTATAACCTGCAAATATAACCAGCTAATTTCTTTACATATAGTAAGTTTAGAAATATAGATGCAAAATATGTATAACATGGGTGCAATGTTTGAAAATTATGTGTGCAAAATATAATAAGTATGAGTGTAAAATCTGAAAAAAGAATGTGTAAATTACTTAATTTATGGATGCAAAATATCTTATGGTTACATGCTGATCAAAACAATAAATTCTGCTGATCATGTAGCGTTGCTTTTTTTTTATTTATTTAAAAAAAAATCCGTACAAACTCTGTGAGAGGTCAACGATCCTTCACTTGACTACTGCCTCAGCTGCAGTCCTAATTAGTTTTTTTTTTGGTGTACCAGTCCTTAATTAGTTAGATGGGTATATTTTATCACAGCGCACTTTTGTTTTTTGGTTAACTATAAATATGGGCCAGAATATGGATTTTTTATATAAATATGGGTCCTTAATTAAGTTTGGTCTAAAAACATGTCTTGTCCTATTAACTTCTCATATAAAACAGGGCAACATGTCTTTGGGTTGAATATATTTATTGTAGAAGGACCCAATGCATAAAAAAAATATATAAAAAAGATAGAAAACTTGCCTCAAACTTGTTAAAAAGAAATTCAAGTAAAAAAAAAAAAACACTTAAAAATAGCAAAACTTTTTAAGGACCATAAAAAATTGACAATTTTTTACCCTTTATTATTATTGTTATTATTATCTTGCATGAATAATAATTGATACATTTATAATTGCATATGCACAAATAAGAGGAACCATCTGAGCTTGGTATCACTATCACAATTTAAAAGCTAGTACAGTAATAATATTTAGAAATGATCAAATGGAGTTAGAAAATATAGGGCAATTATATCATGAACTATATAATAATCTTTTATTTTAATATTGCATACTCATACCATTTTCTTTTACTAAAATGTTAACTGAATATAAAAAAAATTATTTCTATTTAAACATTTTAACTATTCTACTTTCACTGGATCAATTAAATTGTAAATTTCATTCATTTTATTTATTATTCAATCACTTTCTCTATCCTTAAAATATTTAAATAAGATATAAGAGAATATATCAACTTTAATTTGGTGTGAAAAAAACATTCCGTTTTCTCTTATATATGTATGAACTTCTTATATAAGAGAAATTAATATTATTAATATTAATTATTATTATTATTGGTGATTATTGTACACAACATAAATATAAAAGTTTACAAATTACAACCATAAAATAATTAAGAGAGTGTTGTTAGTTGGAATGAAAAGATTTGAGTTTGGTTCAATGGCCCTGTCATTCTCAAACCTATTAAGGAAGGTGACACATTATTGTTTCAAATTTGAAATATGCATGAATTGTCATTGCCATAAATTCTATTCAAATAAATGGAGAGACATAACAGTCTCCAGATCTTGACCAAACCCTAAACCCACCTCATTGAGATTCCTCCATGACCCATTACCTTTTCTTGTTTATTTAATTATTTTTTTAATTAAATATAACAAGTTAACAACTGTATTATTTTTTAAATAAGAAAATGTTTTATATTTATATGGCACTAATAAGAGTAGGTCTTATTGTGCGTGAATTTGAGACCTTTAAGCTACGTTTGGCTCTTGATACTGGGACTGAGACTGGGAGACTGAGACTGAGTATTGTGTTTGGTTTATAGAGACTGGAACTAAAATTTTAGTTTCAGTCCCCAGAATTTCAGTATCTTCAGTACCTCCAAATTGGAGGCACTGGGAGACTGGAGACTGGGACTGAAACTTTAATAATATTTTTTTACTCAAATACCCTCCATTAACATTATAGTTTTCAATACTAACCTTTATTTCTGCTCCATCAACTTAGTTTAATCTTTATTTCTCAATATTTATCTCTAATTAATTTTAAATCAAATACAATACACAAACCTATTTTAGTTTCAATTTCTCAGTCTCAATCTCCCAATTTTAGTCTCTTGGCCTCAGTCTCTCTCCCAAACAACCTTAGCTTCTTCAACATGAATGATAATGTTCAAGGGAAAAGAATAAAGGGAGAACTAACTAGACTAGGAATCTTCACAACAGTTTCAAGAGTCCGTTATAGAATGCTGGAAATTATATTTTTTTTTTTAAAATCACAATTGTTTTGAAAAACAAATTCAAATGAATTGGACATTAAATAATTACTGCCATGGATAAGATGAAAGTGGGGCACTAAAATATCATTTTTCTATAATGTCACAACTCAGATTCCCATCATTTTTATTTTATTTTATTTTATTTATTTATTTACATTATCTGCTTAATTGACCAGTTTGAAGATTGGAATCAATGACAACTAGTATGCTGCTGATTTCAATTGCCAAGTAGTTATTATAAGAAAGTTTTCAAGAATGGTATGAACAATATATTAAAGTTTCTCTAAGTGTGTGTAAAAATAACATAGAAGAAATTCTGAATTTCAAAATGCTATGAACAATAGTTGAAATCTGAATATAAAAAAGATATTGAAATCAAGATATTACTATATTAGTAGAGTAATTCAAACTACACAAACTAGTTATATTCTAGGGGGGAAAAAGAATCTGAATTCCAAAAGGATATGAACAATTGTATGAAGATATGAACAAACTTGTATTTTATTTTTTTCATTGTATTGTTGTGGTAAGCATACACTTTGAAATCAAGATATTGGTAGAGTAATTCAAACTGCACATTTTCAAGAACTCAGAAGACTTCTGCTTCAACACTGGATTGCATCCACTCTGAATCACCAGCAACAGCTTTGGTGCCAAACCAGCTTCCACTGCTTGTGATGCACATTCCTCAGGGGCAATCTTGTAAATAGCCAACAATATTGACAATGCAAACTGTGTGCAATCCTCTGAGACCCTCATCAACAACTTCACCACATTTGGAACAATCTTTGGACACTGCTTCAATGCTAAAATACCCTCTGGAATTGTTGACAACAAATCAAGAACATGGAGTGCTATCTCTAAGCACTCATTGTTCCAATTTGGTAATAACTCAATCAATTGAGGAATTGTTCCTATGCTTACCACTGAGCTTCTAACTGATTCATATGATGAACATATAGATTTGAGTAATTTGAGGCCAATTAAGACCCCATTTGGGTGTTTCTTATCCCTAATGAGCCTCAATAACCCAACCAAAAGACTCAAACTTGAAACAATCTCATAATTTTCAATGCCACTTTTACCTTCCATAAGCAGAATTTGAATCAACTTTGCACAATTCATCTTGGTCTCAATTGTTCCTTCATTCATGATATCAACCAACAATGACACCTTAGCTGGATTCACCAAATCCCTCTTCAACTCAGAACTCAAATCCAAATTCACAATTATCCCAATTGCTTCTGACCCAACAGCATGAGAAGTAAATGGCCCCAAAAGTTTAGAAACTAAAGCAACCCCATTATTCTCCACCACTGATTTCCTTGCTTGAACATGAGATTCAACAAGTTTGTGAAGTTCCTTAAGAGCTCTAACTCTAGCTTGACCCTTAACCTTCTTGAGGGTGTCCAAGAGTTCCAAGACCCTACCTTGAACATCCTCCAATTTCTTCTTCATGGTTATGTACTTGTGACAGAACCAAGTGAGGATCAAGTGGCTGAGAGTGTTGTTTGGTGTGAGAGAATTACTACCATCATCATCATCCCAAAGCTCTTGCATTGTTATGGGGCAAGTTCTGTGGCCAAGTGAGAACCATTTGAGGATGTTGGATCTTTCATAGGTTTGGCCAGTGCAAAGTGTAACTGGCTCCTGCATTGGCTCAAGTGAAATTGGACAAATGAACACTGCAGGAACATCATCAATGCTTGTTGAAGATTCCATTTCCTCAATCATCACCTTCAGCTCCAATTTCTCAGCAACTTTCAGCAGGGCCTTGTTATCTAGACCCAAAAAAGCATCAAGCTTTGAAGTTTCTTTAGACGGTTGATACTGAGGCATTTTAGCAAACACCTGATAGGCAAGTTCCCTTTTCTGTTGAATTCACCAAAAGGAGTAAACTTGAGAATGGAAATGCTGAATTGGAAGCTCAAGAACACTTCCAAGGAATAAAATTTGGGTTGAACAATGAAGAGAAGGTTTCCAATTACAAGATGGAGAAGCGTGTGGTGTGGAAAAGATAGAAAAAAGAAGAGGAACACAAAAAAAAAAAAGGGGGTAGATAGATAATCAAACTTGCTTTTTCTTTTTCTATTTTTTTTCAATGGTCAAAAAGTGCTACCTTGCTTATTCATCATGAAATACATGATTGAAAAGGTTAGTTTTCTTTTTCCTTTTTCTTCACCCTCTAACTCTTGCTATTCAAGCTCCCTCAAAAAGGAAAATATGAATAAGCAAAATAGAACACAACAAAACAAAAAGATTTCAACTTAAAAAAAAATATTGTTTCTTGAAAGTAGCTTACTAATCGGTTTAAATAAGTATTAAAAAATCAAATTTTATTTTGTACATGTAGTAACCTAACAAACTCTTAAATGGAGTTTCAATCATTAACAAATTAGTCTTTGGCCTATCGTACCAATATTTATTGTGAAAAAGAAAAACTTCAACAACGAAAAAAATCTATCGAGAGCAATAGGATAAAAAATAAAATCAATTATAATATAATTTTGAAGTTAAAATATAAGAAGCAATATTTTGGCAGCTTTATTTGAATATGGTAAGGAAGTAGGTAAAATGCAGGAATGTGGGTATAATGGGGTGATTAACCAACATATGGGATTGCTTTTTTGGGATATGAGGAGGGAATGCGTCAATGACGCATTGGTTGTGGCAGGGTGTAATGCGTCCACAACGCATTTGCAATGTAATGCGTCCATGACGCATTGTTTGTGCGGGAATAAATAAAAAAAAAAATTCGAAGCTCTTGCTCTTGCTCTTGTCACTTGCCTTCATCCTCGAGCTTCGGTTTCGCTTGCTCTCTGTCTTTTTTTCGCTTGCTCTCTGTCTTTTTTTCTCGCTTGTTCTCTGTGTTGAAGAAGGTAAGTGTGTTGTTCAAAAATTTATTTTTTGATTTTGCTCATTTAAATTAGAAGGGTGATGGAAGTTCATATGAAGGTTTATTATAATGGTCAGATTGTATCTCATACTGCAGAGGGTATAATATTTATGTGTGATAATCCATGTTTTTTTGTTGTTCATCCTATGATATTATTCGAAGAGCTTAAAAGTGTGATATGTCAAAATGTGGAGACTAATGTGATGAAAGTTGTGAAAAGTATGTTATATAGGCGTCCGGTTTTAGTATTCGGCGGATTTATACAATTTCAAACAATGTCCATTGTGGATGATGTGAGTCTGTAACAAATGATTTCAATCTATTTAGAAAACATGGCACATGCGTCTGTGATCGAGTTATATGTAGAGTTTGAACAAGTACCGTATGTCGTTGGAGCGGTGGAAGAGGCTCAGCTGGACTTGGCATTTGACGGTTATTATAGCGACAGTGAAGAAGAATTCGAAG
>JASCZI010060519.1:0-16535 GCA_036250425.1 Stylosanthes scabra
TTTAGTGCGGATATAAATTATGCTTAGTGTATGTTAAATATATAGTTAGATTATATTAGGTCAATAAATTTTTTTTTAAGTTTATTTATTAATTTATGTTTCTAATATATATTAGTATTATTTTTAGATTAATAGTCTTGGTTTTCTAAAGAGAGAAGTGAAAATGTGAAAAAAAAAAAAAAAAACTATGGTCACGTATCTCAATTATGGCACAAATTTCAAAACTTTGTACCAAGTCCGCCTTACTGTTGGGCGAATATCACGCAAATTCAAAAAAGTGTCACCAAGTTCGCCTAACTATTAGGGAACTTGCGTTTTTCACCAAGTTCGCCTTATAGTTGGGCGAACATGTTGCAATTGACAAAAAAAAAAGTTGGATTTTGGGAAATAATGTCTCTTTTATTTTTTTCTGAAAATAAAATTTCATTTTATTTTATTATGGAAAATTTTCCATTTATATTTTCTCATATTTTGGCCTATGTATTTTTGTCAATTATTATAAACATGGTAAATCATTTAATATTTAGTTGATTTAATGTTTTTATTATATAACATTTAATTTAATGGTAAAACATAAAATGTTTAATTATTTGGTTGGTGTGTATAATTTTAGTAAAATTTTAAGGTTGTTACAATTAAAATTTTTTAATTAGATTCTTATATTAAATAATAAATTTTAATTAAACCTTTGTTTGTAATTATCTTTTAAAAAAAATATTATAGAATATTTCAAAATTTATCTTATATCTATACGAATGTACAAACAAATAAAATTTGATCTGTCTAGCTCACGGACGGATATTATCTCATTCGATTCACATGTAAATAGAATCGAATATCAAATGTTAGTATTGTTATCATTATACTCTCAAATATGATTCAATCAGATTTGTATCACTCGAACTTATATCAAATGCAAAAACTAATATTCTAAGTGTTTTACAAGTTTTTAATCATTTGTCGAAATAAATGATCGACTATCAAATGATTGTGAGTACCAAGTCAAGATGTAACTTACGTAAAAAACTACTTCTTCTAACTTCTTTGCATGAGAATACGTCAGGTAACTTCCATAAAGCATAACTGGCTAATTGATGCTTAAGTACATAAGTTGTAACTTCTAAAATTGGTTTCTGGCTAATTGATGCTTAAGTACATAAGTTGTAACTTCTAAAATTGGTTTCTTTATACTTCACCTGTAACTTGATCAATAAAAGCTTCATTCTTGTACTTGTAACTTTTCATGGATATCGAATATTTTCCATAAGAGCTTGTCCCTTCTCGATCAATGACCATCATTTATCGAATATTTTTCATTTTCGATAAAATACAATTATTCTAGGTAACCAAGTGGTTTCATTAACCAAATGGAAAACCATGTAAGCTTCTTCACGCGCTTCTTTCCCTTTAATATAACGTCAACCAAGTGAAAAACCATGTAAGCTTCTTCACTCGCTCGTTTCCCTTAATATAACGTCTCTTCTTTTGTTGTTATTTCGTTCTGCAACTTTCATCATCGTTTTCTTCTTCGTTTTCTATTGTTAGAAGAAGAAGAAGAAGATGATGATGATGATGAGATGGTGATGATGATGATGATGCAGATGTAGACATGGAAGAAGGAATGAAGGAAATAACAAGAAGAAGAAGATGCAGATGCAGACTTGGAAGAAGGAAGAAAGGAAGGAAGGAAGGAAGGAAGATGCAGTTGAGTTTAGCATATTATTTCGGTGGATTTTAGCATATTATTTTAGTTGAGTTTAGCACATTATTTAGGTGGATTCTGGGTTATTTTTTGGGTTGAGTTTAGAATATTATTTCGGTGGATTATAGAATATTATTTAGGTGGATTCTGGGTTATCATAATCATAACCAAACGAAACGTAACAGCAATAACAACAACAATAATGAAAACGACAGCAACAACAACAATAAAGATGAAGAAAAAGTTGCATACATGAAAGAAGAAGAAGATGATGAAGACCACGAAGAAGTTGCAAACATGGTGGAAGAAGAAAAAGAAGATGCAGTTGAGTTTAGCATATTATTTCGGTGCATTTTAGCATATTATTTTGGTTGAGTTTAGCACATTATTTAGGTGGATTATTTTTTCGGTTGAGTTTAGAATATTTTTTCGGTGGATTATAGAATATTATTTAAGTGGATTCTGGGTTATCATAATCATAACCAAACGAAACATAACAGGAATAACAACAACAATAATGAAAACGACAGCAACAACAACAATAAAGATGAAGAAAAGTTACAGACATGAAAGAAGAAGAAGACGATGAAGACCACGAAGAAGTTGCAAACATGGTGGAAGAAGAAGAAGAAGATGCAGTTGAGTTTAGCATATTATTTCGGTGGATTTTAGCATATTATTTTGGTTGAGTTTAGCACATTATTTAGGTGGATCGATTATGGGTTATTTTTTCGGTTGAGTTTAGAATATTTTTTCGGTGGATTATAGAATATTATTTAAGTGGATTTTGGGTTATTGTAATCAGAACCAAACGAAACATAACAGGAATAACAACAACAATAATGAAAACGACAGCAACAACAACAATAAAGATGAAGAAAAAGTTACAGACATGAAAGAAGAAGAAGACGATGAAGACCACGAAGAAGTTGCAGACATGGTGGAAGAAGAAGAAGAAGATGATGATGATGATGATCATGATGAGATGATGATGATGTAGATGTAGAAATAGAAGAAGGAATGAAGGAAAGAAAAAGAAGAAGAAGAAGAAGATGCAGATGCAGACTTAGAAGAAAGGAGGAAGGAAGGAAAGAAGGAAGGAAAGAAGATGCAGTTGAGTTTAGCATATTATTTCGGTGGATTTTAGCATATTATTTTGGTTGAGTTTAGCACATTATTTAAGTGGATTCTGGGTTATTTTTTGGGTTGAGTTCAAAATATAATTTCGGTGGATTATAGAATATTATTTAGGTGGATTCTGGGTTATTGTAATCAGAACCAAACGAAACGTAATAGCAATAACAACAACAACAATGACAACGACAGCAGCAACAACAACAATAAAGACAAAGAAAAAAGAAGAAGACGATGAAGACAACGAAGAAGACAACGAAGAAGAAGAAGAAGACGACGAAGACGGCGAAGGAGGATGATGAAGAAGAAGACGACAACAATGATAAGGATGAAGAAGAGCGTGTGTACACGCGCTGTTAGTGGTGAGAGTGGGCGTGAAATTGTTAACTTGTTTGGTTTTCCACTTGGTTAGTAAAAACCACTTGTTCAAATAGCACGATTCTTTAAAATATTCTTCAATTACCATGCATACACTTGAAAAAGTATTTTCACGATAATAACATTAAGTTTTATTAATATCACGATGAATAGCAATTATGTCATTTTTTGGCTCTCACTTTATCGAAGAAATTTATTTTGAATATAACACTAAGAATATTTCATGATATAAAAAAAAAAGCAGTCACCTCATCGTTTAAAACTTTTATAACAGTGTAAATATAAAGAATAATTCTATTTGCACACCAAAATCAACCACCAAATTAATTATCAGTGTATAATATATATTAAAATATAAAATATATGTAATTTAACTCATTTTTAATGTGTATTTAATATTTCAATACGTATTATATACTACTAACTGATTTTAATATACACGCTCAGTATATTAATATAGTGACTTGATTATTAGGAGCTTTTTTAAACAATAAAACCATAATTAAAGAGATTTAATCTTTAAGATCAGGATGTTTTTCGCAACTTTAACTAAGCGGCGCCCTTTAGCAGTGGGATAAACCTAAACGCATACTGTTGCGTGCTGCTGCCTTAATTCAATTTGCATTCTTTCTACGAAAACTGTTAATAACACAACTCTATCAGCCACCAGGTGCTGGAAAGAAACTGAGTATGCCATAAATAGTACATCTATGATCTAACCGCAGAATATATAAGGCATCAGCAAGAAAAAATAATTTAAAACAAAACCGAAGCCGCGCTGTGCATGAATGTGTGGTCGAGAGTAGAGAGCATATATTTTAAAAAGTATTTTTTTTAATTTTCTTTTAAAATTAATTACTAAACGTTATTTTTTATGAAAATATTAAAAAGTATATTTTAGTCCTCTATAATAACTTAAAATGGCATTTTAATCTTTTTAATATAAAATTCAAATTTTCCATTTCAAATACAACCAAACAAAATGAATTAGTATTTTGGTCTTTTACAAATCAACCTTCAAAAGCTGTTTTGTTCTTTTAAATATTAATACTAAAATTTTATTTTTTCAATATATTAAAAAAATCTTTAACACTTTTTGAAAAGTAATCAAACGGATATTTTAGTAGTTTTTTTATATTAATTTAAAGGATAATATTAAAAAATAAATAATACATTTTTAAAATAAAAAAAAAGAATATTTATTTGTCGGCATGGATTATATAATCCACATGTCAATTTTCTCATTATGCCATGTGTTTATTATTTCAACCTAGGGAAGCATTCACCTAATTCCTTAAATAATAATAATAATAATAATAATAACAATATATAATTTTTCCCGTATATATACCACCGGTCTAAGGCGAAACACCAACCATAAACAATTAAACATACATAGACATATTTACATTTTATTTGTGACACATATAGCAAGTGATCATTATATTGATAAGGGTAAGGATAGAAGATGACAAGTGTCAAAGTCATTTCAACAAGCACAATACATGCAGCAAACAAGAATTCAGAGGTAGTGGTGGATGAGGAGATACACTTAACTCCATGGGATCTCCAACTCCTCCTAGTTGATCCCATTCAGAAAGGCCTCCTCTTCCGTAACAACCCCATAACTACTCCACCACCACCAATCATAATCCAACACCTCAAACATTCCCTTTCATCCGCCCTTTCTTTCTTCCCACCCCTCGCGGGACGCCTTTCCGTTAAGGAACACCGCGACAACACTTCCTCCGTTTCCGTTATTTGTAACAACTTTGGGGCCCACTTTGTCCATGCCGTTGCGGATAACTACTCCGTCAACGACATCGTTAGTTCCATTTACACTCCACGATTTGTGCACTCTCTATTCCCGCTCAACAGAATTAGAAACTATGAAGGAATAACAAAGCCGTTGTTAGCGGTTCAAGTCACCGAGCTCAACGACGGTTACTTCATTGGCTGCACCATGAATCACGTTGTTGGAGACGGAACTTCCTTTTGGCATTTCATGAACTCATGGGCCGAGATCTCACGTGGATCGGAAGAATTGTCCAAGCCTCCCGTGCTTGACCGTTGGTTCTGCCTTGACGGAGTTCATGGCGGTTCCGCGGCTGCCATACATGTTCCTTTGACGAAGGAGAAGATGAAACAACGTGGCTACGACGGTTTCGTCTCAGAACTGCAACGAGAGAGGGTTTTCCATTTCACTAAAGACAAGATCGCTGAACTCAAGGCAAAAGCCAACGCAGAAATTCATGAAAGCGAAGGCAAGAACAAAGTATCTTCACTGCAAGCGGTTTTGACTCACCTATGGAGATCCGTGGTTCGGAACAAAGGTCTTGACCCCGAAGAAGAGGTGAATTACAAGTTGCTGATAGGTGCTAGAGGGAGAATGAAGAATCCGCCATTGGCGGAAAACTATTTTGGAAATGCGCTGCAAGACGGAACAGTTACGATGAAGGTTCGAGAGCTTCTAGAAGAAGGAGGGCTTGGAAAGGGTGCGTTGGAGATGAACAAAATGGTTGGTTTGCATACAGAGGAGAAGATGAAGAGCTACTATAGGAGTTGGGTGAAGAACCCTAGGCTTCTGACGGAAGGAGGTGTGGCTGGCAATGCTTTAGTGACAAGCAGTTCGCCGAGGTTTGATGTTTATGGGAATGATTTCGGGTGGGGGAAACCGGTGGCGGCGAGGAGTGGAGCTGGGAACAAAAGCCATGGTAAGATAACGGTTTTTGCTGGGGCGGAAGGTGGTGTTGACATTGAAGTTTGTCTTTCCTATGAGATATTGGAGGCTATGGGTAATGACCCTGAGTTCATGGGTGCCGTCTCCGCCACTTAATAACAAACTTTTTCTATATCAAATAATGGAAGTGATTATGGTTATGTTTGAGTGTTTAACTTGTTACTCATGCAGTACTTTGTCAAGTTGTCATTGATATTATCTTTTTCTCACTAATATAATGGTCTAGAAAAAAAAAACGAATAAAATGGTTCGTGTTCTTTTTTATCGTAAGTATTATAAAAGTTATACTAGTTCTACATCATTTTAGCTATTGTATTTTATATCTATACAAATACAAAATTTCAAAACCTTTAAAAATAATTCCACTCTCACGAATCACACACGTGTTACTTTCTCACTTCTACGCATGCATATGTTTCTCCTTCTTCTACAATTACGCTTGGTGATTCTCCTTTCTCATTTGCAATTTTTATCTTTCCGCTTATGCATTTTGAACATTTGTATGGTTTCTTTTCTTTGTGACGTGTATCTTAAAGAGTGACACATTTAATAATTTGTTTCATATTCCAAGTTAGTTAAAGAACCAAAAAAATCTAGACAAGACACACGGGAGGAAGGTGTATAAAATATGAGGAGACAATACCATAGTTATACCTGCAAGAATAGCTGATATCTCCTTATTGTGGTTATATCATTTTTTTTTTATTTTTATTATTACTGACATAAATTAAATTAAATAAATACTAATAAATAATGGAATAATTTAGAGTGTTGTAGAGATTTTTCGACTAGAAACATATATATAAGACAAATATGAAGATGGTGGAAGCAAAAAAAGCGTAAAGATGTTGTATCATTGGGTTAAATTTTTATTTGCAATATAGAGTTTGATTATATACTTAAGTGTTTGATTATAATTAAAATTTGTATTATCAATTGGATCCTGTTTGATTATAATGAAAATAAGATTTTTTTTTTGTTTTGAGTTTGATTATAACTAGAATTTATATTGCAATTTGAATTTCGTTTGACTATAATATGGTTAAAGCGTAAGATAGACTTGTATTTTGATTTTTGGAGTTTGATTATATATCTTAGTATGTTTGATTATAATTATATTAATTTTATTATATTTTATTTTCTTTTTTCAATTTATATTTTAAAGTAATAAGTTATAATAATCAGATACTTAAATATAAATAATCAAACTAATAAATTAAAATAATCGAACACTTTTAAACAATGAATAACCAAACAAATAAATTAAAATAATTAAATATAAATAATCAAAATATAAAATTATGAGAGTACAAATAATTTTTTGTCCAAATTTAATAACATTTAAGATATCGGTGATGAGAATACTTTTCATTTAGAATATATAAGAATTCATGTAGTGATTGTGATAACCATTAATTATAAACATTATTATTTTCAAATCACCATCTCGTTAAACATAGAACCAAAATCCTATAAAAAAAATTAAAATAAAACAAAAGACCAAGAAATGAAATTGATGCATATTGATTTGAGAAACTATATTTTATGAAAAGAGAATAAAAAATGTGAGGGAAAAGTATACAGAAATAAAACAGCCAATAGGTGAAAAGAAGAGAGAGAATCGTATATAGAAGAGGCTTAATACTTTTAAAACTATTGCTTAAAGAGTATTTGACTTTTTTTAAAATAATTTTAAAAGGATTTTTAATTTTTTAAAATGGACAATATATGTATATCTTAAAATAAAATTCCGATTTTAATTGGAAATACATCAAACAACTTTAAAGTTAAAATGGCCTTCTGGCCTTTTAAATATTGATACTAAAATACTATTTTTTTTCAAAATATTAAGAAAGTAAAATTTTTATTTTTTAAACAAATTAATCAAATAATATTTTATTCTTTTAATTTAAAGGATAATATTAAAAATATATAATATATTTTTAAAATAAAAATAGTTGTTCACATGCGAATTATACAATCCACACGTGCATTTCTCATTAAGCCATGTGTTTATTATTTCAACCTAGTAGGAAGCAAACACCTTAGTGACAAGCAGTTCGCCGAGGTTCGATGTTTATGGGAATGATTTCGGGTGGGGGAAACCGGTGGCGGTGAGGAGCAGAGCCGGGAATAAGAGCTGTGGTAAGATAACGGTTTTTGCTGGGGTGGAAGGTGGTGTTGACATTGAAGTTTATCTTTCCTATGAGATATTGGAGGCCATGGGTAATGACCCTGAGTTCATGGAAGCCTTCTCCACCACTTAATAACAGACTTCTCTATATCAAATTAATAATTTAAGTCAAATTATATATTTTTAATAAATTTTACATAAAGATAATTGTTCTGTGCTATTTTCTCAGCCTACAAAATATTTTTTATATATATTGGCCGTTTTCAATCGATCATTCCGTAGAATAAAAATCCAAAGGTGCTTATTCCAGCACAGAAAGATGGGGTACTGATTTTATAGAATAAGATAAAAAATGATAAATTATATGATGCGTGGGTCTTTTTATTCATTCATTTATTTTTTAAAAAATAATAATTAATCAATAATTTTTTAATCAATAAATCAGTCAACAAAAATTAAAAAATTTTAATTATTATTTATAAAATATTCATAATAGAAGTTATACAACATTCGAAATTTAAAATAAATTTTATATTTTTTAAAAAATAGAACATCCAAAATTTAATTTAAGTTATTGATTGAATTTTTATTAATTAGCTAAAATTATTTATTTTTAATATAATTTTAATATTAAAAAATAATATGGCATAGCATGAATAATAGATGGAGCATGGAGGAGTAAATCTCTAGTGAGCAAGCAAGAAGAGATACCGGAGACAGCATAGCAACAAAGAAGAAGCTGTACAGATGGAGACTCATATTAATCTTCCTTTCATGCCAAATTGATACATAAGAATTATTAAATAATTTTATATAATTTAACTAAATTAATATATATTAATAATGATCAACTATCAATTTCATACTAAAAAACTTCAAGAGGAAATGTCAGTAGCTAGACCCAATAGCTAATGAACTTGTCTTTTCGCCACATATATATTACTTGTTAGTGGTATATACATTATCGTACATATATGTTGATAAAACGATAAATCTATAATAATGAATAAGAAAAAATATCGATCAAAAGGTGAGTCGTGTAGTGTCCTTGCTTGTTTGCGACTTTGCGTGGTTCTCGTTTTTTGTATTTTCTCGTTTTTTTGTATTTGATTATACCAATATATAGTCTCGATTATACTCTAGATGATTTTGAGCTTCTACGTACCCTACTTGCTACTTAACAAAAACAATTGCTAACCACCTCATACATAACGCCATTTGAGTTGATAAGTAACTTACAGGATACGAAAGACGGATACTTCGGTAAATTATCGTATCACGTATACGTGTCAAATATTTTATGAACAATTCATATTATATATTTTTAGCCAAACATACTTTATTTATTATTTAACACTACAATATATATGTCTGTTTTCGGCGGTTGTTTAGCGGCAGTTTTATAAAACTGCCCCTAAAACAGGCACATTAGTTTTAGTTTTTCTGGAGTTTAGCGGCGGTTATTTCAAAACCGCCGCAGATGTTTTCATGAGGTTTAGCAGCGGTTTATCAAAAATTGCCGCTAAACGAACATGTACTATCAGACTTATGTATGGTATTTAGCGGTGGTTATTTCAAAACCGTCGCTAAACGTATTCTTTTATGGCTATTATTTTTTAATCACTTTATTTGTTTAAGTGTCTAATTTATAATTTTCATGATATACATTTACACATTAATAATATTTTTTCTATTAGCATGATTAGTTATTTTAAAACACATTATAAATTAATTTTTTATTTTAAAAAATTAATAAAAATAAGTTTTTATTATAATTTTTAAGAAATTTTATAATCATGCAAAAAATATACTACACAATCGCATGCAACTTAATATTTAAAATTAAACAATTAATGTAAATGATAAAAATAATATTTCACATGGCGCAAATCTAATTAATTAAAAAGTATTGAACTTTAATTTTTAGAGTTAACAAATTTTTTTTTATAAATAATAAATAAAATATAAATCATAAATTAATTAGACCTTTTAATAAAAATATCAATGATTTAATTTACATCATTCAAAACAATGTACAATATGAATATTATAGAGACTTTCATATAAATAATTAGTATAGCGTTACATGTATCGAATGTTGTGTTGGCTTGGTGGAAGACATGCATGTGGAAGGAATTTGGACCCTTATCTCCTGGGTTCAAATCTCACTCACGAAATTATTACAATTAATCCTCAAAAGAGAGAGTCTCCTAGTGTGTAACATCGCTGGTGTGGCCCGCTAAACAACACTGGTCAAATTCGTGGAACCGGTTTAGCGACGGTTTTTAAAACCGCCGCTACTAAACAATAAACTGGTTTGCCAGCGATTGTTCCAGCGGTTTTGAAAACCGCCGCTAAACCGTTTGCCCACACCTGTATAGGCGGCGGTTCAAAACCGCCGCTAAACATCTGAAAAACCGCCGCTAAACAAAAGATTTCTTTTAATGTAATGTATCTCTGTATCGCGTATCGTATCCCGTATCTATGTCTGTGTGCGTGTTTCATGGCTTACAGGCCAAAAAATTTTGATATTCACCAATCACCATCAATTGATATTATTGATAAAATGATAATGAATTTTGCTATATCATGTTTTAAAGACATATTTTAAAAATATGATAAAATTATTAAAAAATGATTTTTATATTTTTAATACATTAATTGATAAATACATAAAAAGTTTAATTTTTTTAATACTATATACTATATATATACTTTTTTTTGGTGTGTATACTATATATACTTTTAAGAAGCACTTTTAAAATACAAGAGAGTTAAATCCAATAATAATTAATAAGTTTCACCGAGTAAATTAAATTTCCGTATATATGTATTTAAGTCAATACATAATTAATACCAATAAATGTGCTAAACAAATAGAATATAAAGTAAAATATATTTTTTGCATCTAATGTTTTTGAAAAGATTAAAAGATATTTTTAATATTTAATTCAATTTTATTTTATTTTAAAATTTAAATTTAATTTTTATGCACTGTCAGTGTAAAAGAGTTTTACACATACATCCAATCAGATGTTACCACATTATCAAGAATAATTAGTTTTCAAGCACATTATTTTTAAAGTCAAGTAAATGCATGAATCTGATTGGATGACTGTGTAAAACTCTTTACACCGTCAGTGCATCAAAATTAAACTCTTAATATTTTCAAATAAATTTTAATTCTGTCTTGGAAATTAACTTTTGAACAATCAACATCCAATTAAACTTATCTTTACTTATTGGTGATTTTTTGTTAAGGAAAGGGTTGATTTTCTATAGCCTAACAAAATTGATTGATTTTGGTTGTGTATAATAAAACACTACGTGTTTGTATATACGTGTCAAAGTATCCCTGATGAGGTTCTAGACTTCTAGCCGAATCATTTTCGAACGATGATGACAATTTTTTTATCTATTTGGATCCTTGTCACTAGAATAATCGTACATAGAACATGCCAATTTTTTTTTTTTTTTTTGAATTCAGTTTTTATAAATTTATTGATTTCTTATTGGTTGTGTAGTGTGAGCTTCTTAGAATAATTCTTTTCTAAGAATGTTCATTTTATTATAAGTTGAGAAATTCTTAACAATTTTTTTATATTCTTTTTCGGTATTAAAAATATTAATAACGAATAAAAATTAAAAAAACTAATATTTTCATTATAACTCGAGTAAATATATATATATTATAGAAGACCACAATCAAATTAACCTTGTTTTTTTGACTAATCAAATTAACTTTATGAACTGAAGGCACAAAATAAGTGTATATATAAACTAATAATTATGGACAATACTCACATATAACATATAGAGTGTAAGCTTTTTTTATATTAAAATTAAATTTTATTTAAATAAAAAGTAATAGAACCTACTCATTTTATCATTTCTTCTCTCTTTTTCTGTATGTTACGTAGGTTTTTAGAAAGCACCCCAATAATTAAAAGCCATCTCTCTAAATGGTATTGATTACTGATGAGTGATGGTGACCACACACGTCTGATTTTGGATGAAGTAGTTGGAGTAGTTATTACGAATAAGTAATTACAAACTCGTGTCTCGTGCTATATTATTTCATCACCACTCCTTCGCGATTGCGTTTCTCTGCGTCCAATAATTTATTATTCTCATATATTTTTATGAACGAGAAACCACCAAAAGAAGAATTCAAGAACCTACTTATGGAGTATGGACACTACGAGACGTGGAGATTTTGTCATTTTGTTTTTTATTTTCCTCTTTCTTTGGTATCTTCCTCTCTCACCTATAAGTTGATTTATATCCATCCCTAGCGTGTTATTATTTCACATTTCTTATGATTTTATAATAAATAATAAAAATAAAATATAGAAAAAATTACAACCACTCATTTAAAAATATTTCACTTGGTCCACCATAAATCTGTTCATTGTAGATTCCTCCATCAACTCTTGTAAGATCTTATCGTGTCTATATTTATCTTATGTGTTTTAAGTAAGAAAAAATAATAAAATAATGAAAAAATCTTAAAAGCCTATGTATTAATTATTAAGAGTTAATGTACTTAGTGGTTATGATAGATAAATAATAGATGACATTTATATATTTTATGGGTGATAATTTTTATTTTATATATTTTGATGATGATGTTTTTTAATCTCAGATGATAATTTTATTTAATTTTAAATAATAATTTAATTATTAACTTCCTACTAATTCTTTAATATTGATTTCATAACGCTGTTGTAAAATATCTCATAGAAAAATTCTTGGGAGCCAATATTAGAGAGACAATAAGAAGCCAATATCATTTTTTCTTCTTTTCTTTTTCTTTTTTTACCACCCACTATTTTCCTAATTACACCCATAAACTTCCTATTAAGCCCCTAACATTGTTTCTCTAACGTTACTCTTTCTCTAATTATACAAAGACACTCCTATTCATCCTTACTATCAACTATTTCATAAATGAAATCTGATATGAATTAAGGTAAAGGAACAAATTGTGTGTGTACATCTTTTATAAGTGTCAAAATAGGAATGCGAATATGGCAATATCTATTGCCTAATAAAAATAAGACACAAATATTATTTTTTAAAAAAAAATTGGAACACATAAATAATTAATTTTTTACTCTATAAAGGTAGGGTTGGAAATGGGTAGGTAGAGTAGTGTTTAGTCTCAACCCTAACTCTATCCGCGAATTAATTTTCATTTATATTTCAACCCTACTCTACTTGCGGGTTGAAAAGTTCCTAACCCTAACTCTACTCGCACTCATCCCGCGGGTTGACAAAAAAACATAAAAAAAAACATAGTAAATTAAACAAAAATCAATAAATCTCAAACAACATAATCATCAAATTGTTCAAAGTCTAAAACAACGTAATCATCAAATTGTTCAAAGTCTTTAGGCTTTGCTGAAATTAAAACACAAATACACATAAAAGTATTGAAATTCTTCATGAGAATTTCAATTATTCCAACACCACCATCATGGATCTATTACCTCAGATTTAGTATCACTCTCAGAATCATCATTTGCAGTTTGATAATCTGGTTTTGCGCCTACAAATCAAAGATAACAAATTAATCTTTAAAGCAACATATATATGAATTTAGAATTGACATAAACCAATAAATTATGAAAGAAAATTAAATATTCAAACAATATAAATTAAATCAGTGTTCAAAGACAATACACCATCAAAAACAAATCATATATATATAAAGCTACGGTGAGAAGAATCAAGCATTCAAGCAAATTCTACATTATTATATCATTGAGGAGAAGAATAAAGCATTTAAACTATAGTAAAATGCATATATATAAAGTATCATTAATATGCAGAAGTTAAATAAATCAAATGAAATTAAATAAAAAGGAGCAGTAATGGGAGTGAAAAAAAATTAATCTGCATAAGTTAAATAAAGTACCTTTTAATCTGGACGGACACGGACGACGGTTTCGACGGTGAGGGCGGCGACGGCTTCGACGGATGAGGTGGCGACGACTTCGACGGACGCAGAGACGTCGAGGCGATGATAGGCGAGGGCAGCGACGGAGAGAGAAGGCTACGATTGGTGCTGCCGCCGGTGACGGGGGGTTGGTGAGGCCGAGGCGCGAACTGGCGATTGATGAAGCTGAGGCAGCTACACTATGGCGTTCTTCAGATTTTATGAGTGGAAGAGTGATTGAAGTTTGAGAGAATTAGGGTTGGTCGTTGGCCTCTTTTAGTAAAATGACTAAGGAGAGTTTAGAAATTAGGGTTTTCATACTTTTATATTTTTATATATTAGTTAATAAAAGAGACTTATAAAATTGAGTGCATATAATTTACAAATTTATGGAATAGCTCAGTGGCAAAAGATTTTTGTACATCCGAAGGATCATAAGTTCAAATCTTTGCACTTCTCTTTTTAATAAAATTATATGTATATATGGGGTGCGGGTTGGGCGGATAGGATTGAACCTTGACCCTAACCTTACCAGCCAACTCGCTCCGCTCCCAACCCTACCCACAACCCAATTCGATTGGGTGGGGTCGGATTGGATACCTGCGGATAGGGTCGTTCTGCCAGCCCTATATAAAGGTAACAAAAGTATAAACCCGTCCATTATTGATATTAGTTTTTTTTTTTTTTTTAATTTCATTGGATTGCAAAAGGCCTAAAATAGTTGATTATATACTCAACTAAATTTTTTCGCAAAAAAAATACTCAACTAAATTTAATGGGCCGAGCACACCAATTTTTCAACTACTAAATAGACTTTTCGTTTAGGAAATAAATTTTGGGCCATTCCCATATTATTGGTAACTAACCACTGTGTGTTTTGGGCCTTTGGCCCCTTTGCTAACCTAAAAAAAGACACTGCGTGTTTTGTGTGGCAGTTGTTTTTTTGCCCCCGAAAACCGAAAAAGTGGAAAAAACGGGAGGGAAGAGAAGACGAGGCGAGCCAACCAACCAACCAAATCCAAAAGAAAAGGCTAACACAAATGAAGATTGGCGGCGGTGTTTTGTACGGAGGACCTCCACGTGGCAGCGTCCTTCCACTCCTTCTCAGTCACCGTCCATCCTCCCTCCGCTTCACCACCGCTGCTGCTTCTTCTTCTTCTTGTTCCCATGCGGTCGCAGCAGAACACGCGTCTTTTGTTAAGGACGTAGCTGCAATTAACCCTCCTCAGCATCTCTCACAAGTCTTATCTATCTTGAAAACCAGAGGTAATGTATCATCATAACACATTCTGTTGAATCTCAACTTCGTATTTCGTGTTACGGAAATCGAGTTAGTTATTGTGCTGTATATGCTACCGTAGAAACGTTTGAGTTGAATTCAATGAATTGTATGAAGTTTCTTACTGATTGCTATGTAATAGGTGAATCTATAATCTCTCCTGGTGCTAAGAAAGGATTAATCCCCCTTGCTATACCGCTCTCGAAAAACAGCTCAGGTCTGCCTATCCTTTGGGTTACCAATTTAGAATGTAGTATAATATAGGAAGCGTTTCAGTATAACCGGAATTTTTAGCAGTTGATCTTACTCATATATATATTTTATAACTAAAGTCAATTAAGATCGGCTAAAAACAAAGGAACACCTGATTCCTAGTTATACCTGAAATGCTTCCTATATTATACTAGTGTACTGTGTTATGGACTTTGATATCTCTTCAATTTATGTGTTCTGATGACATTATTGTTTTTATTCATAGGTACTGTGACTGCGCTGTTGCGATGGCCCACGGCTCCACCCGAGTACGACTTTGTGTTTGTCTAAGTCATTTTTTGTGGTTAGTTTCATTATTGTTTGAATGATCTTGTAATTTTTGAACACCTGCAGGATGGAAATGCCAGTGGTGGAAGTTAATAAGTATGGAGTGTGGCTGTTAGCTAAGAGTGTAAGTGGAATTTTCAATGGCATTGTTTTCTTTATGTTGATTTAGCTAGTCTTCATTGAGATGGTGTTATTATGCCTAATGTTTGTGTGCTATATGTATAGGTAGACCAATTTATACACAGAATATTGGTTGAAGAAGATGCAAAGAACAGTCAGGAGAGAAATGACGAACTCTTTCATGCATCCGCGGATGCTGGGGAGAAACTTTATAGAAAGGGTGATTTCGCAGAGTCCAAAGTTTCTAGCCTGGATGGCTATCTGTTGAAAAAGGTATTGATAAATTTCTAAAATGTCTTTTTGTTAAATTCACTGCAGGAATCTAATTTGTTATCAGGTTGGTCTGTTTCCAGATATCTTAGAGCGCAAAGTGATGCGGCATTTTGAGGAAGGGGATCATGTAAGGTTCTCTTGCATTTGATTAGTTCTTCAAGCATTAGCTATCAGTAAATTGATTTACATGTCAGTTACGTCTGTGTCTGGAAGGTTTCAGCTTTAGTGACTGGGGAATTTTATACGAAGAAGGAGCATTTTCCAGGATTTGCTCGGCCATTTGTGTTCAATGCT
>JASCZI010060519.1:19989-30507 GCA_036250425.1 Stylosanthes scabra
GTTCTCCAGTTCTGAAACCAATGCAGAAGGCCAAGAATCAGCACAACTAACTTTGTCATCACTGCTAATGTCAGACATTGATGCCAAGGAGAGCTCGTGTGATGCAAGAATACTTCTAGGCTGCTCCAATGCTACCTGACCTTTAGACGATTCTTCGATCTGTGACTCTAGTTGCAATAGTTTTGAGGCTGTGCGGGCAAGCATTGATCTTGAGAATTGGAGTTCATTGGCTTTCCTATTTAGGGATTCTTTCAAAGTCTTGTTTTCTTCTTGTGCAGCATGTAGTTGCTCAGTTAAGGTGGTGATTCTTGTATTGGTACTATCAAGGGAATTGTCCACTGAAGAATCAATTACACTGGTTGAGTTCACCATCTTCTTCTTCTTTATGTCAAGTGAATCCCATCCCAACATTTCAACTTCATTCTTCATTTTAGCCAAGGCAGCTGGACCTGGTAACCGTTTTCGAACCAAAATTCGCAATCTCTGACATTCTGATTCTAACTTGGCAATTTTTCTGGCACTCTCTAGGTGCTGCTTATGAGAAGCATCAGCTGTTCGGCGATTAAATTCAATCTCCTCATTTCGGATATCAAGTTCCTTGCCAAGCACTCGAACCTCATACTTTAGAGAGGCAACGTCTTTCTCAGCAAACTCCAACTTCATCATCAGTCCGTTATGCTCTGCCTCTGCCTGAGTCAATTGTGTTTTCATATCTTCAATCAAATTTTCTTTTGCAAGAATAGATTTATTAAGATGAGCATTTTCAACGGCTGATCTAGCAAGCTCTTCAGTGGTGTCTGATAGCTGCTCCTCCAAAACCAAGCGTACTTGTTCAAATTCTTTTGAAACCTGCATGACAGCATCTTGAATTCTTTGCTCTTGTTCTTCTCTAACGAAACGCAACTGTTGCATACATTCCTTGAGAGCACCATCCAGATGGCTCACTCTTTCTTCATAAACTATTTGCTGCTGCATTGATTCTTCAAGATATTGCTTCATAGACAACATTTCAGCTTCTGCCTTCTCCCATCCTACACCAACATTTTATGAGATTCTGAATTCTTAGCAGCAAGGCAAATGATAATAAATCGGTACATAGAAACTCTTAAAATTTTACCTGTCACTGCTTCTTGTGCAATTTTTGTTTGTTTCTTCACTTGCTCATCTTTCGCTTTATTTTCAGAAAGTGTAGAAGCAAGTTTATCATTTACTCTTTTCAAGTCTTTTTCCAATTCTTCTTTTTCAGCTACAAGTGCCTGTACCTACAACACAAAGGCAGAGAATGAAGCACACCAATCATTCTTCTTTTTTCAACCACAGATTTCAGACATAATCAAATTACCTTTTTATTTTCAACCAAAAAAATTACCTCCTCATTTTCCTTTGAAGTGTTATTTGCTTTATCAGTTGGCTTTTTCCTCCAAAGCCAAGACTTATGATCCATATTGCTTAGAATGCTTCAAATGATGAAAAATCTGCATGGATCTCTCAGTTAGGGAAATAGAAATGTGCTACTACAAATCTAATTGGAATAATAAACACATCATAGGAATAAACCAGACTAACAAGAATAATGACTTTAATTTAACATAAACCAAAGCTTTCTGCTATCAAAATTAATATATAGTAGAAGGAGCATCACTGAGAAGCACTATATCAATGATCTGTCAAATTTTAGTGAATAATATGCTCTTCAACTAGTAGATAGATGATAATAAATGAAGAATTTCAAGCACACGTGAATGTGATAGATTTCTTTGTCAATTGTAATAGCATGGTAGCTGTAGCCACAGGGAAACAAAATATAGCAAATAAAAATAAATTATATAAGCTATTTTATTTTCATAGTCATGTACATTATCGGCACATCACATCACATTTCATAAAGGATTTTAATTAACAGAACATCAGCCTGAAAAATAAAGGAAGTTCAAACATCTGCATCCACATAGAAATCATTGACATGCAACAGTGAGTTAGGTATGGTTTGGTTTTGGTTTATGAGTTTCTGACCTGTTAAGAATGAAGGTGGAGGTTGTTGTTGTTGTGGTTGTGCATTGATCATCCATCCAAGACAAGAACAAAAGAAGGACCAGTTTATGGCACCATGTCCAGAGTGTGAAATGCTATAGTTGAGCTGAGAAGCAAAGACAAGGTTACTGGAACAGAGACATATGATTATGTTTGCATGTGTGAATTGCAATGTTTGGATCAGTTACCGAAACTACGGCACTGAATTGCAGGAAAATGACTCAGCCTCTGAGTACACTCAGCACCACCCCAACTCACAACCACCTCACCTTTCTTTTTTAAGAGAAACAAAGTGCGTGTGTTTTGTTCGCCACAAATAAATAAGGAGAAATGTTTAATTAAAAGTGGAACCAATGCAAGTTAGTACCGAAAGTTGTGCTCTTTAACTATCTCTCAGGTTCGATTTTATCTGAAAAATAGGAATGAAGCATACTTATTTGAGAGGATCGCCCATTTTATTTATATTGTACTTGAGAAATTAGTCATTGCATTTTGATGAATATATTCATGTAAAGGACTACACATTTTTTGTTTTGTTTTATAATGAATCAACACCAATAAATAGTATAGAATAGTATGTTTCTGTATTATTATATCACGAAGGTAATAATTTCCCTGACTTACGTAATAACTTGCATATAATAGAGTATTTTTTACGTGGAAATCGAGAAGAGAAAAACAAAGGAGGAGAAAGTGTCGGTTTGGTGGGTTAAAACTTAATAAAAATGTGAGTGTTTTGAGTAAGGAAGGACACGAGAGAGTAGGGTAGGGGAAAATACAACTCAGATGTCAGCCAACTAAGATAAATTATCATGGTATATTTTTCTTTTCAAGTAGTAAAAAAAAATTATACATAGGTTGAATTACATAACGCCGCATTAGTAAAAATAATTTTCTTTTATATTGATCTTGTGATTAATAATCTAAAATAACAGATATAATTACACGATTGTGTAAAATATTTTACACTATCAATACATTAAAATTAAACTATACTTTTTAGAATTAATTACTTTATATCAGCATCTCCTGTTTTTAATTCAAGTCTTCCTTATCCTTGATGAAAAGTCATGGTTGATTAATAAAATTAACAATGACTTGTGGTCCCTAAACCCTATTCTACTTCTTATATTGAGCTTTTAGGAATCAAAAGCAAAGAATAAAAGAGGAACCCTTTTCCATTATGCCATGCTTGTCTCCACTCTAATTAGCTTATGATACAATACTCTTACTTCTTTTTTTTCTCAAGCAGATTTTCTTAATTACACCACGAATATCGTTTACTTTTAAGTTTTTAAATTTCATTGATTACAAAAACATATGCTCAGAGTTAATAGTTAAAGCTGAAATTGCCATTTGATGTTTACATTCTAACCCTTGTGTTTAATTACATGCATTAATATTGTGTCAATGATTAGTGTGGTATTTGTGTTATAAAGTCGGTGACATGTTAAAGAGCTATAAGATGTTGAAAATGAGAGAATATAAAAGCTAAAAGAAAGATAAATTTTTTTTTTGTGTGTGGTTACATTGGATGCCATAGCGTTAGAGAATTAGGATCTAAAATCTAGCAACTAATTTTGTATGCATGGCGTTGTTGGGAAATTAAATGCAATGGTTAAGTTGTTGCTTGTCTCTCTCAGGATAGCTCTTTATTTCAGTGTCAGGGAAATTGGATTCTAGAGGCCCACAAATTTTTTCCCAAATAACCATTGTTAGATCTGTCATGAAATGCCTAAACCCCACAAATTTTTGCCCCTTTCCTCTGCCTCATTATTATGCCTTGTTGACATTTTTACCCCTTGTGATTTTCAGTTTGGAAATTTGGTAGATGCGGTTGTGGTGAAGCCAGCATGAAAAAAATTGAGAGTGAAAATTCACTCAATTTTACTTTCCAATCAGGTACCTCGGATTTTCTGCATAGAACCAAGATAAGAATATGTGGGAACATAGATTATACAATGAGAAACTATCTTTCTTTTTATCAAAAAAAGATAAATTGTTTTTTAAGGGCATCTCTCGGTACGCATGACTAATTTGTAGTTAATTTAAATGCTATTTAAGAGCTTGACAAAGATTCAAATCCTATTATTATTTAAGTGAACAAATTAATCGATCATTAGCCCAATTTAATTTGATTTGAAGAGTAATACTAAAGCATATACAAGCACTTTTATCAACCAAATTTAATAAAATTTAATCCGATCTATTAAAAGTTACGGATGTTAATTGAAGAAGAAGGAGGAGAAGAAGAAAGAAAATGAGATATATGAAAAAAGAGAAATTGTTTTAATTTGATCGTAAAATACTTGTATATCTAGCCTTTATTTAAAAAAATTATTTATTTCCTTTTTAGTTTTTCACATATTTCTCAATCTCATAGATTGATTACTAATCGTCTAATTCGTTGCGAATCAAAACTCTATTTAAAAGTCCGTTGCTAACTAATAATTATTACATAAACAAGATGAAATTTTTTTTTTGACATCACAAGGTGAAAATTTTTTTTTTGGACTATCACAAGGTGAAATTTAAACTATCTACCTTCTCAATAAATTATTTACTGTATGTATGTCTATTTTTGTTTTTGGTGTTTTTTTAAATGTTTGGTATTTGTATTTTTTTTTTTGTCAAAGTATTGTATGTGAACTCTCTGTGTTTTTGGTATTGTGTTGTATGTGAATTTAATAAATAGAAGGGTAAACGTAGAAGCCCAAAATGTTTTTGGTGGCTCAGTTATCTCTCATACCGAAACGAAATTTCTTTTTATCCATTCTTTAGGCCTGCGGGTCTCCCAACCGGAATATTTATAGGGAAAAAAAAAGGTTAGGTTACCAAAAAAAAAAGGTTATAATAAAACATAACATTTGAACAAAAAAAAAAATAACAGGAAAGAAAATGAAAATTTTCCAATTTTTTTTAAAATTATTTTTCTTTAACCAACAACCGACACAGTAGTGGATGATCAAAGATTAAGAAAAGAAAAAAATTTGGAAAACCAAAACGTAGTCTTAAAACTTATTTCAATACAAGTATACAATTCCATTATTTAAAATTTTGAATTTAATAGCAAACGTATGTAACAGAAGGCGTGTGCATGCGATCAAAGGTACATATTGTGCTCATCAAGATTTTTTAAAGTCCTAAAGGGAAATTAAATTAAAGAAAATTAAAATTGAGCTTATATATAGAGTAATTAATAAGCATTATGCTTAGGTTAGCAAAAAGAATATGGTGGTGACAAGTTGAGAGTAGGAAATGATAAATTTTCAATTTTGACACAAGCAAGTTGGTGAAAAGTTTGCATTGAACACCAAACCCTTGTTCCTCTGATCTTAACTAAAAGAAATAAACTAGTGCAGCCTCCAATGTCCATCACATTCATTCAACACACAAAACCCAACCAAAACAAGAAACCAGCAAGTGAATAATCTTGAAACCATTTACTTTTCCATCTTTTGGAGGAAAAAGTAGGTTGCCCACCCTTCTCCACTTTTTAATCATTTTGGGTGCTCACAAAAAGATTATTTTTATTATTATTATTATTATTATTATTATTATTATTATTAAATTCATGACCACCCACCTACCTCTTTATTTTGGCCACAACAATTGGTTACAAAAACAACTGACCAAAAGTCTTCCATTTCCCTTATTAGAAACTCGTACTACTCCTCTCTGCTTCTAATTTTTCCCACACGCAAATAACCCAATAATACGTTTCTTCTCTTCCGATAATAACATATACATGAATCTTTCTATTCTATAACATATCTATATAAATACATATATGCCTGAATAATCACTTTTAATTTAATTTTAATATATGACGATGTAAAAAAATTACACCAATATTTAATTATACCTATTTTTACTTATATAGAATTATGTAATTGAAAATCGATTTGGATTGGTCATTTGATCTAATTAGTAGTCAATTTACTAATTCGCTTAAGTAAATATCGGAGATTCGAAAATCACTTTGTACATGCAGCAACCCATGTAGCATATTCTTCGATAGAGTTCAGATCCGCGATAAATTAGTGCTCAACTTTTCGGTAGATAAATACTATAAAAAACTCAAAAAAATATATATATTATGTAATTGAATTCTCATATAAAATTGTCATATAATAATATTAGGTAAATTTAAAGATATAAATATTAAATGATACAGATATATAAATATTCTAAATTTAGTTATCAATTGTATTTCACACATTTTTTATATACATATGAATTGAATATCAAGGCCTATTATTATATTTTTTATACATGTGTACACTTTTACGTAGTAAATTTACTAAATTCTTAGGACACAAGTGTCAAGCAAGTGAAAGATAGATTGATTATGAAACTACGTCCAAATTAGGACACATGTTCATTTTCCTTGATGAGATTCAAAATTTTTCCTTTCCATTAATGGAAAGACATTTGCGTAACCACTCTAAGCTGAATTGAAATATAGTAACAATAAGAAGGTGTGAAATCATAATCATGGAAACGTGGTGAAGTGAGCAACCGAACCTTAATGCATGTAAAAGGAAAGACAAAACGGATTGAATTGACTTTTGAAGTCGAAATAAAGCCTTGGAGGTTAGCAATATTTGATTTCACAATGTATTATGTATCTATCTATCTAGAACAGTTAATTAATTAATATTATGATTTTCTTTCTTTTAATTAATAAATTTTCTCCTTACGTATAATAAACAAGACCTACTGCTCAGTAGAAAGATTCCTCTGCTAAGTGTTAACTTGTTAATCCTTGGAAATTAAATTATCGTTCTCACCAAATGCGGCTAAAATTAATTCACATCGCCAACCTTCATATTAATGCCCTTATTTAGACGCAATGTTGTTATGCCTCATAAAATTACCCTTTCCATCTATTCAAAAAACAGCAAAAAGATCATCTTCTTTTTCTTTTCCTTTTTACAAAAATAAATAAACAGACAAAAAAATGAGAGATAAACTCAAATATATATAGTAATAACACATAGTTTGAACTTTATTATGATTTATTTACACTTTAATTTTTAACTGTATTTAACGTGTTGCTATCATATTCCATCGCAGTTTTTTAGTCTTCACCATCCCGCCCATATTAATCAATTGTTAATTAAAAATATTTATTGACCATTTAATTGATTAATTAAAGTTTAGCGATGAAAATGTTTTTTTACTATGAAATATTGAAATAATATTTTCATATATACGTCATAATATATATATAATATGGTATACATCAATAAAAATGTGACATAATATGAATATTATTTTTTTAATTCCTCAAACTTAAATAATAATAATCACATTATTTTCTTATGATCTCATCATGGAATAAATTAAAGTATTTTCTAAATTCTTCTCATCCAGGTTCCAAACAGTAATGATATCTATCAAGAAACTCTGGGTAAAGAATAGACCAGGTTCACTTTGTTGTGAGTTGAAACTTGAAATAAAGTTGATTGCATATAAGGACAAAAGAAATAAATTTGACTGCTTGGCCAAATTTACTGATTTTACCATATGTTATATATAACCTTTTTAGCCGTCTTATATTGTTTTTGGGCCCTCTGATAAGTAAAAATAGAAAGGAATTCGAATATTGAATTTGTTTTTCTTATGTCTTTTTCTAGTAATTAAGTAACTCTGAACATTTTACGTAATTTTTTTTTTGCCTCTGGTGCAGTAATAACTTATGAACATATATAGGCCAATGGCGACGCCATTACCATACGCAACAATAATCACTATTTTTATAATTTGATGACAAATTAAAATAAAAATACTATTTTTATATTAAAATTTAATCACTAAATATTTATGTATGTATACTTATATTGTTTAAATCATTTTTAATATGTATTATATACTGATGACTAATTTGATAGCTGAATTTTAATTTATATTTATTACAATCCAAATTGAAATACATACAAGAATATAGAAAAATAATTTCTAATCAATTAACATTTGCGAATTCTAAAATTATTGTAAAATTTTAGAATTTAGGATAAAAAATAATATATATAAAAAAACTGATCGAGTGAACTCTATATATAAAAATTAGAATCTTAATAATTACATATCTAATAAATTTTCTGATTTTAAAAGAATGAGATTTAGATATATTTTTAATAATGTAAAAAAAATTAAGAAAAAGAAAGATTAAAGAAAAATATTAAAAAAATCCTTTTCTCAATTAATCTTTTTTTAAAAAAAGAGAGAATAATTAGAAAGATAACTCTTTAAGACTCTAAAAAAAATTGTGAGGAAAACATATAAAAAGGCACATGTACTACATACTATGTTCCCTATATAAACATAGAGCAGGGAGATAATTAATGTTACCGGCGATGCTTAAAAATGTGGTTAGTGAGAAGGAAATAGGTAGAGTTGACAGCGTAGGTAGACTATATAATATAAGAAAGTGAAAGTTAATTAATAAGTTATTGAAGAAACGCATGCTGCATGCATGGACAATAATCCATCTTAGTTTGTAATTATTTCCATTTGAGAAAGGGAAGAAAGAGGGGACCATTTACCAAACCTTCCATTTCTAGCTGTTGCACTCATATGACGACTCCACATATATCAATTCATTGTTGTTTATCTTAACACGAAAGTAAATTAATCAGGCTTATTCACATATCTAATCTTATACTATTTGCAACCAATAATTGTAATAATGGACCATTTTCTTTTAATTATTCATCACATATTTTTTATATCCTTTTAATTAGATTGTGAAATCATGAAAATCTATTCTTGAGTTGAGTGGTTGGTTTTTGTCCCATTAATTATTATTGATTAACTTTTCTGGGGGAGAAAAAATATATATATGTAGAAAATATATATCCCATATGAGTAGACTATTTTTTTTATGACAATGTTTATATTTAATTTCTAACATGCATTTTCACATTTTTTTGTAGGTTGTGTGATTTTTAAGCATTATTCTTTTATTTGTTTATGTTGAATTTTTTGGATTAAAAAAGTATTGAACTATAAGCTTGCTTATAGAGATTTTGATCAAAATCCAAATTAGTACTACATATATAATACGTAAAAATAAAAGTAGTGGTCCCATAAATGAATATACCGCCTACAAAATAGAACCTAATCACCAAACAAGTGAAAGAGCACGTTTATATGGTTTATATTTATATAGTATATTTTTAGAATTTTATTAAATAAAAAATAAACCCAAAATTTTATGTTCCTCTTATTGTTTCACAGATGAGTTTGGATTCACAAAATTTTAAGAGAAAAGTATTGTATTGGTAATAGTAACCAAGGCAACAAGTACCTTTTTTTCTTTATTAGAAGTAAATTATATGAAATCTAATGAAATAAAATATTTAAAATTCATAAAATAAAACATGTATAAAAAATTTAGTCAAATATATAATTCAAAATTTAATAAATCAGTTTATCTGAAATCTAATGAAATTGAATTTTTTTAATTATTATCAATTATCTAATATTGTTCAATTTCAAATTATGTGTTATAGCATATACGAATTTCTGATTATGGGTGTGCATACACTTGATTGGATTGCATTTACCTTGATCCTAAACTAATCTGAAATATATAGGGTTAAATTGGACATCGACTTTATTTATACAACAAATTAGTAATTAAAAAAATTAGAGAACAACACATTATCATCAATAGGAGCCAATATATATATATATATATATAATGAATGATAACTCATATAAATTTTAGATGATAATTTAATTATTGAATATATAAACTACGGATGAGAACTCATATAAAATAAATAATTTTAAAAATAAAATAATATTACGTACATAATATAAAAATATGAATTAAAGTATAGAAACATAATTTTCTTAAACAAACAATCGACAAATAAAATAAAATAGGAGAAAAAATTTATGAGTTATTAAGAGAAAGTCTTGGTAGCCAATATTAAAGAGATAATAGAAAGTCAATATCATTTTTTCTTCTTTTCTCTTTTTTCTTTAATCACCCACTATTTTTCTAATTACACTCATTGGCTCTCTATTAGTTTCTTAACGTTGATTCTGTTATTCCGTTATTAATTACAATGCAAATCTATATTTATTTATGTAATTAGTTAAGGAAGCAGTGATATCCGGGTGAAGGAGGCAAATAATTGAATTAAATTAAAAGTGAATAGTTAGTAGCAGCTAATAGGTATAGGGTACATGAGGTTGGAAAGAGAAGAGAGAGGAAGAAAAGGGAAAAAAAAAATGAAAGGACAGTGAGTGTTTGAGAATTGAGAGGGAAAAGAAAACAGTAGCGGGCATGATTTACAATTCACATGGTTAATGGAGGAGAGGATCTAGTGAGTAGCAGCAAGAAATGCATGGAGGGTGAAATAGTAAATACACAAGAGTGAAAAAATACCAGAAATAGAAAGTGTTTGTATCCATGCATTGCAAGGTTATAGAAAGAAAGAAACAAGATAGAAAAGGGAAAGGGAAAGG
>JASCZI010060519.1:30517-52417 GCA_036250425.1 Stylosanthes scabra
AAAAGGGGCATGCGCAGTGTTGTAGTGTGTAGTGTGTAGTCGGTGTAATTGAGAGAGAGAAAGAGAAAGAGGGCTACCCACAAAGGGAAACCAAAATAGTAGTTTGTCTCGGTGAATCATGAAAGCGATGTTACACATCACACCCATTTTACCACATTACCACCAATTATGCCTCACCATCATCTTCCAACCCCTATACTATCAAACTCATATATTGTCACAAAAAAAAATATCAAAATAGTTTCTGACAATTGCATCAAAAAAACAACGAAAAAGTTTCTAAAAAATAAAAAAAAAATTTCAGCTCTTATTTTTTCATTCATGAGATTTTTTATTCATAATTTATTACATTATAATGGGCTAAAATATCTTACGAGATAAAAAATAAGAGCCAAAAAATCTTATAAACAAAAAATAAATATCGAAAATGGTGTATTTTTTATTAGAAATCTCGTGGTCTCTCGAGAATAATTATAAGAAATCGAATTGGTTATTCACTATATTATTATTAAAATTTAATTTTCATGGATGATTTATTATAATAAAAGAAATTCAACTACTAGACTACTAGTCCCAGCAATTTTCTAAACCATCCAATAATTCCCATAGCCTTATGTGGAAGTGGAAACACCAATCTTAAAATGAATAAAAGGTGCTCTCCAATGAATTGTCCCCCTTTTCTTTTTCTACCTTGTTTCACTCTATTTCTTTTCCTATTCCTTTTACTTCTTCAACAGAGCTTGTTACTGTATGCTAGGTTTCATTATTAGTTTACTGTTAATTTATTAGATTAGATGATGTTATATACATTTCATTGTTATTGGTATCTATAAAAATAAATACCAGAAATATAATATATTAATACCAATCCAATCACCAAAATCAAATGTGACATACTGATTCTGAAATGACCTGAACTTGAAGAAAAATGTCACATGGAATATTAGTTTTTTTTTGTGTCTATATGAAATATTAGTTGATTATTTGTAGGAAATACTGAAATACAGGCTAATAATAATAATAATAATAATAATAATAATAATAATGGTAATCAATTTATGAAATATTAGTTTATATGATTATCATAGACTAATCATAAAAAGTGAAAATAATTAACACATCAATAATCATAAATTATACGAGTGTTAATTTGATATTTATTAAAATAATGTGTGAATAGTAACATCAAATGTAAAATAAGAGGAAAATCATCGAGGTAAGAAAAAAAAGAGATATAGAAGTGAACCTGTTACGTTGCAGTGTCTCGTAGATCCGAAGTAAAGTTAAAGTATGAGTGAGCAGTGAACAACATAGTCTCCATTCTGCAACTCTTTTTACTTTTTTACCCTCCTTTTCCCTCACAGATTTTTGGACCACTGAATTGAACTCTTAATATATTAACTATCCTTTATCTCATTCATGCGGCTTAATTAACCTAACAAACTCTGTTTCTGTTTCATCTTTCATGAATCATGAAAAAAAACCTAACAAGCTCTCCTTTCTTTATTAGTTAGGAGGGATATTAAAAACTTCATTCATTGAAGGTAACGCTTTCATAATAATTAATTATTG
The DNA here is from genome assembly GCA_036250425.1 of Stylosanthes scabra. Classification (NCBI taxonomy): domain Eukaryota; kingdom Viridiplantae; phylum Streptophyta; class Magnoliopsida; order Fabales; family Fabaceae; genus Stylosanthes; species Stylosanthes scabra. The sequence goes on from JASCZI010060519.1 coordinate 32,090, forward strand.
TATATATAAAATATAATAATCTTGAGAAAGGCATCAATTTCTAGTTGTATATATGTACCCTCACATGTTTTTTTTTATTATTTCATTTTGGTGGCAACAAAGTGTAAAACCCAGTGTATATAACTTCAACTTGCTGTACCCAAAAGGATAAATAAAAACAATAATAATCAACATGAAATAATATAATGGAGTAGTTGGGCCCCACTTTTTCCCGAAATATCTATGATGACGCTGCGGATGATGCAAGCAACTTATGCTTTACCTATTTCATTCATTCAACCAAGTAACAACATCCAAAAGAAAAATAATATAATAAGATGGATGATACCAATTACAAATCAAATGGGGGTTGAAGGAGATTAATCTTACTTTATACCTGCATTATTATCATCATTGCAACCAACGAGACAGCAAAGTTTAGGATTTGATTCGTCGAATGAAAGGTGTTGTTCTCCACATCAAATTATTTTAAAATATGACCCATCCAATTATGGAAAACAAAATCAATTTTTTTTGTAATAATAAGATCCAAATTACATAATAATAAATGTTTATCATAAAAAAAATGCGCCTCATCTGATTCATTTCCTAGTCAGATGTTGTTCCCTCGCATACTCACAACTATGGAATCATTGAACCTAACCAAACCCACTCACCAATCAACTCTGCTCCCATAAATCTAAGGTACTACTACACATGCCATAAATAAATAATTACCCAACTCCCTCCCTTCTTCATTATTAATTACTCTTATGATAACATTGTTTATTTCCCCTTAACTTTTCTTGTTTTATCTTAACTTACTAAAATTAGACTTGTATATATCAATTAATCTAACGATAAATAAATTTATTTGTAAGTGGACGGACACATGATTCATGATTATTCAATATATATATATATATATTTATTTATTTATTGTATTCTGGTAAAAGTTAAAAAGATCTGACATATGGGGTTAACCCCGGAGAGAAATAAGAGAATCCATGCCCCTCTGATCTATACCTTGACGACCATTTGATACCCTTTTGGTGGCACCCTATTCTCTCTCACACTCCATTGTATCAGTGTCCTTTTGAAGCTTTAGACGAACAATGATAGGTCCCTCTCGTCATAAACGCCTTTGTCTGACTGCTTTTGTTCATAAGAACTGATTCAAAGGACACCGTTGATTGAGACTATTCATCACCATCCCTTTGATATTTCCGAGATAATAATAATAAAGAAATAAACAAACTCACTTTGCATAACGCCCTCTAATAAGAGTTAATTTTTCTTGCCCTTTTTACTTCACTTATTATTGATATTTTTGAAGCAAAATAATGAATTTATAGCTAGGAATTTTGTGGTACCGTTTTTTGTCAAAAAAAACAAGCATTAACATATTAAGGAACCAAACGTAGCATCTTACCATAGCAAAGTTATCAAAGGCCTAACCCTATCCGATCCCCAACACAAACAAGGAAGAAATTGACAAAACCATGTGTGTGTGATGGCAATACATCCCAAATTAAGAAACGAATAGGTGCTGTCACAAATGTACCATAGCGCAAGGGAAAAAAATAAAAATAGTAACCATGTAATAATGAATATACAAAAATAATATTTATAATGATAATAATAATTTGAGTCAGAGCCGAGAATCTATAGTATCTAGAGTTAAAAGATTTTTGCGTCGGTTTGTTAGTTTGACTGATGGCTGAGGCAGACCATAAGACCAGTGAATTCCCAAATTGGGTTTCTTTTTTTTCCATTTTATCCCTTTCTTTCACCTCCATGGTAAAGTTATGGTTTTCTATGGGGCTTACTAAAACAAATAGACGCTACAATGCACCCATTTGTTTGTACATCACAAAAAGAAAAAGAGGAGATTAATTAATATAATTAATTGATTAATTAATTAATTATTTGAATGTAAAAAAGAAAGATTAATTAAGAAGAGGGTCTCATGAGAGTAGTGTGGAAGCCATTTTTGTGGATCCAACCTTGGGAGGGTGTTAATATCTGCGGCGGGAATCCTGATGATGCTGCAGCAGCAGTTGCTAACAAATGTGGAGGCCCTACTACTCCACCTCCTGCTTGCCACTGTACATGTTCTTGATGATCGCTCATTGATGACGACAGTGTAAGTTCACTTCCAATTCGGCCTCCCTTGCTGCTGCTGGTGGGAAACTGCATATTAATTAAGTACTAGTTATTAATTTCATTAATTAAAATTAAAATTAAAATTTAATATATAGTTATTAGCAGTAGTACTAACATGAAAATTAGGTGGAAAAGCGTGGTGAAGCATTTGAGGAGGAGGAGGAGGAGGGTCTCCAGGTGCAGGTGCATGGGACCTATAATAAGGACCGCCGTATCGATGCATTTCATTGGAGAGTGGAGTTTGATTATGAAAATGATGAGTTTGATGACTTAGCAGCCTCATCGCCATCCCTTCACTCTCACGCTGTCCTCCATTCTGATCTATGTTGCTTCTACCACTACTACTTGGTTTTGGTAGTATATTCACCAGCTGAAATTTATTTTATTTTATTTAATTAATTATTATTCAATATTATATGATTCTGCTAATACTGAACATCACAAAATAACTGCATATTTCCATATATTCCGTTTACAACACTAAGAAATTTTATTTTTCTGTATTAATATTTACATTTTTTCGTGTTATAAATGCGTCTATGAAAGGCTACACTATAATAATTCATGATTCTAATAATACCTTATGCTTATTATTATTGGCTCCGTCATTGTGCCAATTGGATGTCATACGGTGATCAGTTGTCACCGGTGCTTGATTATTGCCATGCTTTGAACTTGGATTGCCCAGACTTAGATCCAGATTGTGATCTCCTGCACCATTGCCTCCTGACGATTCTGCCACCAACCCATTGCGTACTAAATAATTAATTAATTAATTCATGGCAATGGAAAATGTACTACAGAAAATCAATCTAATCTCATGGGTAATTTAATTCCTTCTTTAATTACCAGAATTAAGCTCGTTTTCATAGATGCTGGGATCAAAATTGGTGACGGCCTCTTTGCCATTGCATTTTATTGCTGCTTTGTCATAAGCCCTACATATACCAAAACATGAATAATTAAAAAACCCTAGCATGATATATGATGATGCATTTAATATTTAAGTTGTAATATTGGCTAGTACGAAACTGAAATTTGGCGTACAGGGATGGACAATATTGTAATTGGAAAAGGGGGAGGAAATGGCAAAATTGAGAACGTAAGCAAGCAAGCAAAGCAGTAAGAAGATTAGATAGATCATAGATAGATACATACCTGGCAGCTTCAATCTCAGTGTCAAAGAGGCCCAGATAAACATACCTAATGAATTAAAAAAAATTAATTAATTAATTAAGGGTAGGTTAGCAATTGAAATTAGTAAGATATAAGGGGAGTGGAAAGAAAGGGGGTATATACTTTTTGCCTAAAAATTGGCCCATACGAGCCTCCCATCTTCCACACTTGTGCAAGGTAACACCTCTATATTTGGAACTCCCTCTTGGAAACCCAGTGCTTTGTCGCCGAAGTACGTGCACAAATTCTTCCTTTGTTAAATTCGTCATCTATATATTATTTTACACAATGTAATTCTTATTAATTAAGATAGAAATAGAAATAATCAAGTAAATGTAAAATTAATGAATGAATGAATAATCACCTGCTTCAAGTCTTCTTCGTAGTCTTCTATGTTGAAGTTAATGTCAGCCTCCACTCCCCGGAACTTAATTGCAGCTCTATCATAAGCACTGTCCAAGAGTGGAATCATCAATCATCAATTAATTAATTAATAGAAAGAGAGAAAGAGAGAAAGAAAGAAAGGTAGAGACATGAATATATAAGGTGGCTCACTCACCGAGCAGCTGCATGTGCGGTGTCAAATCCACCTGCACAAATTTTACCCAGACAAAGGAGAATCAATTATCTCATCACTTACCCTTGAAAAATAAATAAAATAAAATGAAATGATGATTTCAATTTCAAATAAATATATATGTACTTACCCAGGTAGACTTGTTTTCCACAATCCCTGCACCGTCAAGGACAAACATACATATATAAGAAACAAATTCAACTTAAACATAACAAACCATCAAAACTAACTAACTTCGTAACTAACTAACCAAATATGAGATTCCCAACGACCCGTTCTTCTGTAAAAAGTCACTCCTCTATACTGTGAGCTCCGAGACCTCGGTCCTCTCCGGCTCTTCTTCATCGGCTGAGAAGCTTCCACCGCTCCTCCCGATTTTCCACCACCGCCGCCAACTACTCCTTCCGATTGGCAGAACTTCACGCCAACCCAGTGAGCTCGAGGGAACGACGACGACGACGAGCTTCCTCCTCCTCCTACTCCTCCGCCTCCGCCAGAGCCGGAGTCCTTCACCGGGAAAAACTGATGAGTCACGGGAGGGTTGTCGTTGTCGTCGGCGTCCATGGGAGTGACGGAGAAGCCGAATATCTTGCTGCTGTTGGTTTTGTTGTTGTTGTTTCTGCTGGCTTGTTCTTCATCTTCTTCGGATCCGTCTTCTAGAAGGACGGCGGAGGAGCTGGAATTGGAGGCAGATCGGAGGGTCTTGCCTCTGACGTCATCGTCCATGGGTGAAGAACAAGCTTCTTCAGACTCGTAGTTCTTTCTCTTGTCTGGAGAGTCATTCAGATCCCACATTCTTCCGATTCTTGTTTCAACTCTGAACAGTTGTTTCAGGTGATGATAGAGGCTGAGGCATTAGCGAGAGAAAGAAAACATATGTATGTACTGATCTCTCTGACTTGCTTGTTTGTTCAGCTTGCTCGTACACCTTCCTAATCCTATCTCTCTCTTTTTTGGGAGAGAGAAGAAAGAGAGAGAGATGTTTGGTGTGTTGAAATGAAAGTGGTTGAAAGGGGGAGGGGGGGAATGAGATGAGAAGAGAAGAGAAGAGAGAGAAGAAAAAATCAAAGGGAAGCAAGAGGAGGAGGAGAGAGAAGGGTAGGTGTTTCGGAAAAAGGGAAATAATAAAGAGGGAGAAGGTGAAGGATCTTTGTATTCCCTTAACTGCCCAATACAGCATAGACGAGGCCACTTTCAGCAACCTTACCCGAAACCATCACTTCCATCCCTACTTCCTTATCAGTTATCACCCTCATCCTCCCAATTTCTTTCTATTTCCTAACAAAATCTTCTAATAAAATTAGTGGATACTAAAATCAGCCACTAAAATTAATCATTAATGTATAAAAATACATTAAAATATAAAATATATAAATATATATTATACACTAATAATTAATTTTGATGGCTAATTTTAGTGTAAAAGTTGAATTATTGATTTTGTAAATATTATAATTACAAATTTTACATTAAAAACTATCCATTCAAAAACATTAAACATTTTTTAGTAAAAAACATTAACTATTTATATTATTCAGTTATACATATTAGTGTGAAATTTAGTTGAAGTCTATACTAGGTTAAGATATGCTTCAAAGTCAAATGATTGCTTTTAAAAATATTTGCAAACTATTTATAAAAATTAAGGATTAATGATTAAAATAATCCTTTAAAGATAATTTTGTATTTAAAATATGATATATGTCAAATTAATCACTAAAAGATACAAGCATAAATCAAATGAGTGTTCATTTTGTTAAATATTAATGTATCACAAAATAATTTTATGTTGTATCGTTCAAAACTAGTTTAAAGACCTAAGCATCCAATATTTTGAGAACCAAATTAATGCATGAGTGATTTTTTTTATGGACTATTAAGACGGTCAACTAAAAAAATATTTAATTATTAAGTAATAAAATAATTATATTAAAATTATTTTCCTTTATTTATTATTTTAAAAATATTTATTTTTAAATTGTTATATTTTACTCCAACAATAACAATAATAATAATAGTAACAGCTACAGTTTTTTTTTCCCTTTTTTATACCTATTCTTGTGTGTTTTAATTCACAGCAGAATCACTTTTTGTAACAACAATAATAATGAAATGAAATGAATGAATGAATGAGAGAGTATAGCATGTATGGAAAGGGCGAAAGAGAAGAAGCATCTCTTTCTTAAACAACTTTCCCACGTTAACCAAATCGAAAAGCATTGATATCCTTGAAGCTGGCTCCATAGAATTACCCGGGAATGGATAATAATAGACACCAGACAATGGAAGGACCAACTCCAAAAAGATGTATCATTACTCTAAATTACCTTTTCTTAGTTACTCTCTAATCAGTTAAATGATTCGCATCAATCACTCATAATCATAATTCATAACTTACTTAGAAGCCACACCTCCTCCAATTCATTCACGCCTCCAACCATTTTTTTTTTTTCTGTTTAGAATTTCGACTACGTTTTTACCATGCGGGGCCTCGTCACAACGGCAAAACTCCCGAAAAGAAACTCCTCATGGAGGGCATTTTCGGAAAGTATCTCCATTGTTAATTATTTGTGACTATTAGCGCACGGCATAGCATAAAATGGAGTATAAATTCCAAATTTCCAGTCCAATAAAAGTTACGCTTTATTTATAAATTCTACAATATTATAGAGAGATGATAATTTATATGTCATTTTTTTTTATCGATTTAATTTTTTTGGGAGAAATAATATGTTAACCTATTATTAGAGTTATTATAATTATAACAAGTGATTTATTTATGTATGTTATAAGTATTAAAAAAGAGAGAAAGCGAGGATTAAGAGGTGAGGTAAGGCATCAGAAAAGGAAAAGGGAGAATAATAGAAAAAAAAGGAAAGAGTTTCCAGAAAAATCCAATCCAAGAGTACGGGAGGAGGGCCACCATTGCCTCTTTGGTACTCCGAAGCGACCAATGCCCTTCCTACGCTGTACCTCGTATTTATGACTCTTTCTTCTTACTACGTCACTCTCCTAAATCTGCGCGTGTTCACCCAACACCACTTATATCACTGCACAGTCCACACTCTCTCCATTTTTCCTTTTCTTTTTCTTTTTTACTTCACACTCTCATTTAAATTATACATATGCTAAAATTAGAATAAAATATATATTAAAAAGAAATTAAATAATATATAATCATTATAATTGGTCACTGATTTTAGTAATTAAATGGAATCAACATTAGAAAGTCTTCATAGTGTCGATAATTAAATTGTCATTCGAAATTAAAAAAATTTATCATCCTAAATTTAAAATATTATTATTCAAACGGGATTTAATAAAAATATCACTCACAAACTATATGACTTATTATCTCATGTAATTATTTACCATCACCATTAAATATATTGGTTCTAAAATATGTTTGTTCTCAAACTTTCTCTTTTAATATATATAAAAAAAATTTGAAATATTTTATAATATCATGTGTTTTAATATTTATAGTTGTTGATTTTAAATTAATTTTAATTATAAAATATTCTACAATTAATGACTAAAAATATCGAAACATATAATATTAGAGAATATCTTATAGTGTGATATCGCTTCCAAAACTTTTAACACTTGTGCTACTATTTTTTACAAACAAATTATATTCTTTCAACAATCAATGTTTTTTTCTTTCTTTTGTTTTATTTTTGAAAAAACAAGGTTTCTTTCTTTATTGTAACTTATAAGTCATATTCTATATTTCTCTAACTAACACTAATGTGTCTTTATTAACCAAAACAACGCCACGAATGAAAGGTTTAAAGTGTATAATTATCTAACTAGTTTTTTATAGCATATCTAACTGTTTTGTCTGCATTACATTATTGTATATATTATTAGCAAGGAAAAGATTAAATTATCATTATTACCATTATTTTCTTCCGCCGCTCATTATGTGAGTATTTTACTAAAATACTTATAAAATCTTACGCATATTGCGTTCATAATAAAAAAAAAATTATGTAAATAAAGTAAAATTACTTGAAAATGATATAAATGATTTGTTTTCAATAGATTACAATAATACAAGAAAATAATATTATTTATTGATTTATGAGTTTGTTTACATATGTTCTGTCAAATAATTTATAGGAATAGGTCATAGGTGAATAAGGCATTTGTAAAACTTCAAAACAAAAATAAAACTCACTTTCAAATAACTAAACTTTAATGACATCAAAAAAAAAAAACTAAACTTTAAAATACAAAACGTAATATTTATAAGATACCATAAGTAAAATCAAGCCAACATTGCTTTTTAAAAATTTTTATAGTATCCTTTCACCCGACAAGGCAAAAACGATTAATTTATTACGCATCGAAATTTCATTTAAAATTTTTTTTACTAATCAATAAATTATTGTATATGTATAATTTAAATATTCAATAATTAATAATTATTTAAGTAGATTAGTGAACTAACCTTTTATTCTAACCCAAAATTTATTCTAACTTGGTTAGATCAAGCCAAAATTTATTCTTAGAAAATTCAGCTCCTGTTGTATGCCGATCTGAACATAGTTAGGGAAAGAAAATGCGTGTCATGTATGGTATGCTGGTGAGCGTGGGTCTAATCTCTAATGTGCCAGACAATGTCTAAGAAACCTCAAAAACCATAGGATTGAATTCTTTTTTTGTTTGGTGTCTAAACCATAGGATTGATTGATATTATTAGATAGATGTAGGTTTGTATATTTTATACCTTTTTTTATATTTTAGCTTATTATCATACCAAATTCAGTATTAAAGGACCTAGAGAAATAATTATTAAATCGCACCTTCGTGATTTTTTTTTAGAAAAAATACTAACTTTAGCAGTATATATCTAATATATAAAGCTGATATGGATAAAGTAATTTTTTTTTTAATTTGAAATAATTTGTATATATAAAATTTATAAAAAAGAAAGATGTTATTTCAAAGTTTAAATTTTGAACTATTTTATTGGAATATTAAATGTTTACTATCTTCATTAGTCTCATATTTATTATTATTATACAAATCTAATTCATAAAATATAAATTAATAAGTATTATAATGCCTATTAATAGAAAATATTAACATACTGGATTAAATGAATTCAGAATTATTTTTTAATTTAATTTTAATTAAAAATTAAAAAAAATATTAATAGAGAAAGAGAGAAAAGAAGACCACGTCAAAGTCCTAACTAAATAAATTGGAAACGTGCAAATTCATTTACAATATAAGATAGAAATTAATATTATTTTTCTAATTTTAATATATAATCTTACCTTCTTGTTAATATCTATGCGAGTAACATATTCATACTGAGACTAATGAGTCGTAACTCAAATAACTTTTATCCCCTTACTCTGGTAGAGGTTTCGAATTCGAGCCTCTTCGTCAACATCTGGTTAAAAAAAATATTCATACTAGAAAAAAGGGAAAAAAATGTAGATGTGAAATGACATTGTCTGAATTGTGAAAGGTTTTTATGATTTATGAAGAAAATTGAAAAATTAAAAAGTTTTACCTTCCCATAATGGAAGTGAGACGAGGGTGTGGTTCAACAGCTTGTTTTCCCCAAGTGGAAACAGTACCTACGCACTGGGCCCCACAATTTTCATTCAATTATTTAAGGCCCAGGCCCATCTCTTCCTTCCTTTCCCTCTCAAAGCTGTGCTGCCAACAGTACAACTAATTAGGCCCACTTGTTTTATTATCCTTAACCAGTTAACCTACCTTTTTGCCCGTTAATTCAGATTACCTATCACAATTTAATGTCTGCTGTACAGCCTGTACTATCTTCCTTTCCAATTAAATTAAATCATAAAACTTATATCAATTTTATTAATCAAATTCTCACCAAAAATTTTATTAATGAAATAATAAATAAATAAATAAGATTAATTTCTTTCTTTAAAACATAGGGAATAAATAGACTATCCACCAAGTTCCATTATTTTTTCAATCAATACTTTTTGTTCCTTGAATAGTCTTGAGACGATATGATTAGGGATCATTTTTAAAAATTGATCGAAGAGGAGAGGATTAATTTTTTTTTAATATTTTAAACGGATAAAATAATAATAATATTAGTAACAGGCATATATTATGACTAAAGAAGCTCAAAATTATATTCTTGGAAAAACAAGTAATTGGAAGAGAAAATATGATTCTATTAATTAAAAGAATAATATCTTTATCTTTATTCAAATAATAAGAAAGCGTTCAAATGCTACAAAATCAAATGAACAATAAAAAAGTTAAAAATTAATTGATTTCATTTTTTAATGTTTTATTTGGTGCATAATACCAAACAGAATATATTTGTCATGAAAAAAAATAACATAACATAACAAGTATACTGCACCTAACTTTGTTTGACTATTTTAGCACTAGGATCATATGTTCATACCCCTATAACAACGGTGTCTGCAAATTAGAACCCTAGATTAACAAAATTAAAATTGGCTCATTTATTTGATCTGTCTGGTTCTAAAGGAATGGGGGCCTCCTCAACTTCCGATTCATATATTATTACTAGTGGACAAGCATGATATTCCATGTCTTCTTTCTTTATTTTCCACTTAATCAAATATCTTAAGCCACAAAATTTAGTTAATTTTTTTTTTATAGTATCACCAAATTTTTAATTAAGTTTTTATATATATTTTTTTCTTTCCAATTGAGTTTTTTTTTATCATTTTTAAATTTATAATTAGATCCGTATTAATAATAAATATTAAAAAAATATTTATAAAATATGCATTTTCTATTATTCTCCTACCATATACTTTATAAAAGGTTTATATTCATCTGAATATATTTTTTATTCATCTTTTTTGTTGATATTTTTTAAAAATATTCTCAACTTACATGAATCAAAATTGCATATCCTCACAAAGGTTAAAGTATGTTAAAGAAGAGGAAAAATAATATTTTATCATTTTAAAATATAGAGAAATGTCATATTTCGAAAATTAGCTATTAATTTTTGTGATATTTTTAGTTTAGAGATGATATTTTTCGTTAATTCTGATATTTTTGTCACTACAAAAACTTAAGTATAAAATTTAAAATAATATAAAAACCTAATTGAAAGACAAAAAATATAGAAATCCAATTAAAAATTTAATAAAAGTATACTAACAAATAGAGTAATTAAACCGAAAATAAATAATAAATAAGGGTACTTTCAACGAGTATTCTTATGTTATGTCATTCATTAAAAATATAGAAGTGGCTTTTTTAAGTTTATATTCACTCAACATTATTATAAATTAAAATACATTTTATTAATAAAAAAATTTTATTTTTGTATATATTCAAGGAGCCGTTCGCTCCGACTGCGTTTGGAAGAGAGATTGAGATTGAAAGGCTAAGACTGAGACTGAAACTGAGACTGAATTAAGTTTGTTTATTGTGTTTTATTTAAATTTATTAGAAAATAAATACTGAAAGATAGAGATTGAATTAAGTCAATAGGCGAAAAACAAAAACTAATATTTAAAACTTTAATATTATGTGAGGGTATTTGAATAAAAAAATTATTAAAATTTTAGTCTCAGTCTCTAATTTCAAAATATTAAAAATACTAAAATTTTAAGAACTAAAACTGAAATTTTTATTTTAGTCCTTCTTTAATAAATATAATATTAAATTTTAATCTCTAAGTTTCAATTTTATAAATCAAACGCTACCTCAAAAAGTTGATTAGGAAAGCCGTAACAATAATTGTTTAACATCTCCCTATGCTGAATATGGAACGGCCATTGACTGCATGACACGTTCAAAATTATATTAGAGAAATTTCTAAGATTTCTTAATTGCTTTTAATTAATAAATAGATAAGAAATCCCATGAATGGTATAAGTTAGTTGCATTCATTTTTTTGGACGTTGCATTGAATTATTGTTTAAATTTGTGCGCCTGTGAGTTGTGATGGCATGAATACAACAAAAATGTTATCTTAAAAACTAGTTTTGACAATTAAAGATTGGAGTATGACATGGTATTAGTAAATATTAATTTAGATTCCACCCAATTCTATATCAATCTTTATGAGATTATATATTATTTGATATGATATTTAAAATAATAACTTTAATACTTAAGTTTAATTTAATATCAATTTAAGTTTTACATAATATTATTTAATTAATCTATATTTAGTAAGCTCTCTAAATATTTTATTTTAGTTGGTTTTCCTTTAAAGTGATATGATATTAGCTTAGTTTTTCAATACATAATAAAATATTATTTCAATTCATTTATATTTTTTTAAAAAATTGAAACTCCAAAATAATTTCATTAGAGATGCCCTTATAACAAATTCAAAATATTGTTTAAATGCCTATGTGTAACTGAATTAATCCCTATGTCATTCATTTTGTTAAATATTCGTGTCAAATTTAATGGTGGATGACATTAACGTAGTTTGAAACAAATTAAATGTTTTAAACCTCAAGCACTAGATTAGAATTCAAGTCAAACATTGATAATTAAAATAATATTTTACATTATTTTTAATTATTCTATTAAGATAATTATATAAATGGCATATGTTTTTTTTTTCTTTTTAATTTCTAACCAATTCACTTTGAACATTTCTAGGAGATTATATATAATTTGAGACTAAACGTGAAATTTGTTATTCCAATATTTTATCTCAATTGATTTTATATCTCATTTAAATTAAAAAAAAAAATTAAAAAACAAACTATACAAACGATAAAAATTTTATTGATTTTGTTGAAGATGATATCGTCACACTTTAATAGAACCAGTTTTATTTCATCAATCAAATCAAAGGCAAGAAGTATTAGTTTTAACTTTTAAAATAGTTTGTTTTTTAAAAATATCAACATTATACCCTAAATAAGTTTCATTGGAATTGCTCTAAGTATATATAAAAAAAAAATTAAAAAAAAAACTCTACTGGAGTTTAAGCTTCTTTGAGGCGTGTTAAATGATAAAGTTGTGTGATTCTTCGAAATCTTGTATTAACTGCCGTACTCAATTCGAAAATAGACATTACCATTTTTTAAATGCACTTCCCCGTTGCAAGAAGTAAGCTGTGACTCAATTGAACGTGACTAAATTATTGAATTCAAAACCGAACGAACTTTGTGATTGATTTTGGGGGTTCGAACTTCTGACATTTCGTAAGAAATTGCAAATCATATTCATAGCAATGACGTTTATTATCGTATAGAAGTTAAAGCTGAGTGTTCATGTGGGTATATGAGATATGAGTGAAGCATACAGAGAGCCTAGAGCCGATGTGGTGCCCCAAAATATGAACGAAAAATGTATCAAAGTTCGTTGTATTTTGGTGCAATGGGAATAATAAATGATTCACTTGATTAGGTATGGAATTAGTACACACGAAACATAAATGCATCGCGGCAGAATATAATTTTGTTGCGTAAGAAAGTGCAAAAAGGAACATATGCGAATGGTAACGTGTTCATTCATTAAACATTATCGAATGCAAAATGTTTAAGGATATAAGATAGGAAATAGGTGTAGTAGATATGAGGCATGGTATGGGTTCATGTGTAGTTCCCATATGTAGGAATATCCATTTTGAAACAATTATGTAATAATTTGTCAATTTTAGAAAGGCAAACCTACTGGAGAATCTTATGAGATGATATATTATTCCGTTTTCACCAAACAGCTTGAAAGATTTTGAGATTTGATCGATGATTCATGAGAGAGGACGATGACAAGTTGTAAAATCTTTCATAAGATCCGATCCTCTCTCATCAAGGCCAGACAGAGAATATGGATCGGGTTCATATAATATGTGACCACTACTTTCAGTGAATCTCATTCACATTGATTGTGTCACCCTCTTCAAATTCAAATTCGCAAACTACTATTTAAAAAAACTTATCCAAATTAAAATCAATAAAAACTGGGCATTATTTTAGTCTCAAATTGTTACGGAACAATTAACAACTAAATTATAGGTTCAACTATATAAGTCGTACTGCGTTTGTTACTAATCTGGCTGATTAGGCTCGACCAAATTCCAACAAAATAAATACAAATAGCATAACTAAGCCTAGTTTTAAATTATTTAAATTGAACATGTGACTTAACGATGAAAATAAAAAAAAAATTGTATATTTTTGAATTTGACTCTCTAAAAATAAAAATTCACTTACTAAACTCTAAACAACTCAATGAAGAAAACACTTTTAAATTTTGTTTATAAATATACCTAATTAACTTCGTCTTCTCTTTCTTCTCATTTAACTCTTAAAATAAACTCATTTTGACTTGAGCGTATTTTTAGTACCACTTCCAACCGTTCCACGAGATAACCCAGTTGATCCATCTTTCTTGAAACTTCGCTGAATAGTTTTATCATCAAAAAAGTTTTATCCCAACAACTAATTCAGAACGGTTATAATTAAAATTAGTTACGAAATTTTTTAATAATATAGAATACATGAGTTAATAGTCGGATAATTTATATGAAATTTAAATTGTTTACATAATGCAATATTTTGTTTGCCAGGTTATTCCGTTAGTTGTTCCAATAATATGTTCTATATTAGTTGACCATGTTGTTTGATAGAAATTGTTGAATTTTTAAGGAGAGATGTAACATGACAAATTGAGCATAGTCCATAGTCCATAGCCTAGTTGGCCGTGACTCATCCATCTGCGGCTCTGGGCCATCCCCGTCAAAGCTTATTTTTGCATCCAACGGTGCGGATCCAATCTTAAATCATATTAACGTGATCAATTCCAGATGGTTCTTTGCGGGTCCTACATGGATAATATTTTTCAATATTTTATTTTCCTCTCTTACCTATATCGCTATACCTATACCTATTTAGTATACAGAGAATATTCATCGACAAATCTCTGCTATTCAAAATTAATTCTATAAAATTAAGGGGTCATAATATATACTCTAATAAACATGAATTTAAATATATATTTTATGATTACAAGAATTTTAATTATTTTTCTAGTATTTAAAATAATAGATTTTAAAATATTATTTTTCTTTGTCATAATATTTAATTATGATTGGCTTTTGTTTAATACGAGGATCGAATTAACTATAAATAGATGGTATATATTCACCCATCCAACTAAGATGAGATTAACACCATGTAATTAGAATGGTTCTGTATGCGTAGCACTGGAGAGACCTGTCGTGTCTATGACTGGATTCCCACGGAGGACAAATAAAGGGGTCATCACTCATTTTAATTTAGTTGGATTAGAGATTTACCACTAATGACAGTGATGCATTTGTACTCTATATTTTTGGTCTCATTTACTCTACTCTACTCTAAGTGCATTGGTTCAATATAATTTAGTCTTAATCTTTAAAATATGCAGCCAAATACAACGCATTTGAACCTAAATGACATTTTATATGCACATATATACACAATTATATAATCGATAGATAGTTCTAGTGTTCTAGAAAACATGAAAAGGGGGCAATTTACAAGTATCGGCTATCATGGGATAGTGATAATTATATTCAAGTGGCAAATTGGGCAACAACCTTGTCTGGTGCAAGTTGGCACTAATTGCGTGAGTGGAGACTGGAGAGTGAGACAAACATGTAGGCAATTAGGCAAAGGTGCTTATCAATTGAGATCTCCGGACACATGCTTAATGAAATTGAAACCTTTGTTGCATGGTGAGCTACTTGCCTATAGGACAGGTTGCAACCATCTAGGTAGGTTTGCATCTGCTGCTATTACATTTACAATTTTACATCACCTTATGAATAAGATAGAAACCATAGAATTTGTTATATGCTTTTCGAATGAAAAGTTACAAGATATTCATATGCATTATTAACATCACAATGGGCAATGACTAATACGGTAGCTAAAGCTTAGAAGTGTCGGTTTGAACTACACTAATGTCACTTGGTCTCTTTTGGGTGTACATCAACTCAGATTAGTAAAAAATGGGAAGTGTAATAAAATAATCTACACCAACTGAACTAATCTCAATTAACTAATATCACTTGATTTTAGCCTTAGGTTGGGTTAGTCGAATAATAATTAACTCATTCATTCGTTTAAATAAGTGTTAAAGAATTGAATTCAGCTCCTGTATGAAATGATCCATCAAAATGTTGACAATTTGATAGGTAAAGGTGTACTATTTGTTATTTTGGTCTTGGTATAGTGGGTATAGTTTGTGATCCAGATTCCAGACTACCCAAGGCCTATCAAGGAGCATAGAAAAAAGAGACTTTGCAATGCATGCGTTTTTTAGGTCTAAGATCCAAAATAATGGGCTGATTTTCTGGCATTATTAGAGCCTACCTTGCATGGATGTAACCTTTTATATTTTTGGTCAAGGCCTAAGATTTTTATATTCGGCTGTGAAATGCATTATCGGACCCAACACAACCAGGTCTATTTGTTTTTAAATTCTATTGGCAATCCCTTGACCAAAAATAAAAATTCTATTGGGAATCCTGACTAACAAAAAAAAAAAATCTATTGGCAATCCTGACCAAGAAAAGAAATCAGCGTACATGGTAATAATAATTAATAAGTAAGAACGCCAATGTCAAAAGAACAAATTGAATGGATGGATAATTGACAGCATATACTATGACACCAACGATATTTTTATGTATAATAACTGGTTTTGTGGCAGGTGCGAAGCAAGCCAAGAGTTTGATGAGATATTTATTTAAGTAGATATTTAAGGAAGTTTAGTAATGGGAAATAGGCGATAAAAGAGATGTAAGGTCAGCAGAAAAAAGTTAAAACGCACATAGATAGATATGAGGTAGCCAATCAACTAATAACTAATAAAACCGTTGAAAGCAGAGGAAAGCGGAATTGACAGTCGGTAAAAAGAAGGAGGAAAGAAAAAAAAATAGAAAAGGAAAATAAACAATATCTATCTGCATTCTGCAATTGCATTTTATACACTCAGCTCTCAACTCTGAACCCCAAACCCCTCTTCATTACTTTCTCAGTGGGGGTTCAGACTTGAGAGTGAGTTGCGAATTTGCAAGCAATTCAACCAAATCTCAGAATTCATGGCTTTTGGACTCGCTGCTCCTCCTTTTCCCTCACCCACGCGCGCCCTCCCTTCCAACCCTTACGCGCCACCTACTTTCCCCTCTTTCCGCCGCTTGCCGCTTCTTCTCCCAAGGCTTCGCCACTTTCCCCCTCCCTCTGCTTCTGCCAACTCCACCCTCACCGCTAATTCGGTATGGATCCCCTTATTCCCTTCCCCCTTTCTCTTCAATTTGGTGCTCTGTATGTGTAAATTGTAATTGCTTCATACTTGCACCCTTGAACTCCTTCGTACTTGAGCGATATCTGACCCTAACAGAAATTAACTAACTTAACTGGATGTAGCTAACTCACTCTGCCATAACAGAAATGTAACCGACATAACTAACTAACTAAGTTAATGCTAAAACCATGTTGAGTTGGTCTGGTCGTTAGCTCACTAGTCCACTCAAGCAAGTGTCGAGGGTTTGAATTTCACCTTGTGCATGCATCTGGCAAACCTTTAAATGGAGCTCAAATCCGCATGGATTAGTCCTCGACCTGCCGATAGCTTATTATTATATAGTTAAGGAAATACATGTTTTGCCCATTTCAAAGAATCTTTAAGAATGAGAGATAACAGAATCACCTCGTTTGTGGCGGTTTCTATTATAGGAAGGCTTTTCATATATATAAATTTATGATGAATAATATGTACAAAGTAGCTTGACATGGTCTCTGTATGCAGCGAAGAGGTGGTTATTACACAGTTGGTGACTTCATGACAAAGAAAGAAGAGTTGCATGTGGTAAAGCCCTCAACATCTGTGGATGAAGGTATAATTTTTTGTGCTTTCAGTCTTGTCTCCATGGTTTTCATGCCGGTCTTTTTTAACCTTTGAACTTCTAAATGCTATTGTCCTTGACAGCTCTGGAAATTCTTGTTGAGCATAGGATAACTGGCTTTCCTGTCATTGATGATGATTGGAACTTAGTGAGTATTCATACCCATTTTAGTGTCTCACTTTGAATTCATGATAATATGTTTATGTAATATTTATATCTCTGCTATTTTTATTGAATGCCTAGCTTGTAAAAGTCACGGGATTATGACTTATAAATGTAATTGAGAGCTATACTTGCTTGAAAGAAAAGCTAGAATAGCACAATCTGCTCAGCAGATGTAACTTGGAGGCAATAATTCCTTAGAACAAGTTAATATAACTAAAACTTTGATTTTTCTAATAATCTCAAAGGCTTTTGTTACTTACGGAATTCATTTCTATTAAAAAAAACTTTGATTCAATTAATTCGGCAAAATATTGCGGAACTAAAGTTCCTTCAATGTTCTGCAGGTTGGTGTTGTTTCAGATTACGACTTGTTAGCACTGGACTCAATATCAGGTAAATTGATTCAAAGAAACAGTATTGGATAATATGGATAATATTATCAGGTAGGTGTTGTTTCAGATTCACTTAACAGCTTTCAGATTTCAATGAAGTTTTGGCATCCGAATGTATTTTTTTGTTCCTGAACTGGGGTCCTGATAGCTTAATGAAGTGTATGGTGCTGGTTTCAGGTGGTGCAGGTCATGGGCGGAAAGATAACAGCATGTTTCCTGAAGTTGACAGCTCTTGGAAAGTATGTTAAAAGTTACTTTTTCTCCTGCTAGTTTATTCATGTTATTCTTATTCATGTTTCTAAGATTACTTACTAAGTTGAGTTTACTCATTAGGCATTTTGGTAGTTGGACCTTGAAGAGCTAGGCTACTGTGAACTGAAAAAACAAAATCAATATATACTACCATTACACACATGAAATATAACTGGGCATTCTTACCTGCATCCTAAATAACCTGTACCAAATTTTCTAGTTGTTGACTCTATCATTGAGGAGATTATATCCTCGAATACATTCCATTTTCTCCAAGTTCATAGAGTAAGGATGTTTAATGACTTAAGTGAATCTTGTGTTTTTCAAGGGAATAAAGGGTACTTTCATTTGCGAGTGTAGGTCTCTCTGTGAATCTCTCTTTCTCCCTATTGTCCTTTTCTAGCCTACTGCCCTTTTTTCCCTGTATATTTACTAAGCCCAGCATTAGGGGTTGATGCAGGTTTGGGTTCTCAACTAAGCTGATATAATCTCATTTTCAGTAACTACTGATTTGTGATTACTAGCACTAATCATTATACTGTGTTAATTAAGTCCAACATTTATCATGAATTATTAAGAAAGGTGCAATATGGATAAAGTTTTCATTTGCGGATAAAAAATCCCTCCTCATTCATTATTGGCTAAATAAGCATATACATTAATATAATATGTTGCTTATGGAAAATACTTATTTAGAGTGACTTCTACGAAGTTCCATGTTTTTTTTTTTACTCGAAGCATAGAGTGCTAAACCTGTTTAGCGTATTTTATGTTTCTTGCTCAGAAGTTTCTAGTAATATATGTGATATATCTCGTTCTTATTAAGCCTGATCTATTTGTTGGGATCTGGTGCAAATTATCCTGAAGCCAAACAAACCCTGACACTGCAGGCATCTAACCTAACTCCTCCCCATGTTTGCCTCAATAAGCTTAATTTATTTGCAACAATCTGAGATGAAACATCGTGTGGAAAGGGGAGAAAACAGGGATAAATAAATATAATACATATAGAAAGAAATATCTTCGTGGAAAGCTAAGT
The DNA here is from genome assembly GCA_036250425.1 of Stylosanthes scabra. Taxonomy (NCBI): domain Eukaryota; kingdom Viridiplantae; phylum Streptophyta; class Magnoliopsida; order Fabales; family Fabaceae; genus Stylosanthes; species Stylosanthes scabra. The sequence goes on from JASCZI010060519.1 coordinate 51,691, forward strand.
AGAATAGATGTTGATAGCATACAGAATATGGCATCCACAGAGACACGGTGACACAACAAAAAAAAATGAAGGGGTTGTCCATTCCATTGTTATTTTCAAATGTTGTCTCTATCTTATGCATGATACGTCTAATGTGGGGGACAAACCCTCACGGACTGTAATCATTTCACCAAACTTAACATTGCAATTTGTATTTCCTCCCATCATACAACACTACAACTAATATTGTGTAGTATTGTGTAGCTTACGACACCTGGATTTGGCTAATATTATGGAGTGATGTATGTGTATTTATGTATACAGACTTTCAATGAGGTTCAGAAACTGCTGAGTAAGACCAACGGCAAGGTCATCGGCGAATTGATGACCACAGCACCCATGGTGGTTAGGGAAACAACTAATCTGGAGGATGCTGCTAGGTTCTTCCTCCTTCTTTGTGCTTGTTCAATTTTTAGAATTTTAGGTACTCTTTGTCGCTCTACATTAATAAAACTAATATGTATCTATGTCTAGGTTGTTGCTGGAAACGAAATTTCGCAGGCTTCCGGTTGTAGATGCTGAGGGTAGACTGGTAAGTATGGCTCTTGGGATCCATTTTGGTTGGTTTATTTCCTTACCTTGTTTTCTGAAGGGTGATTATGAATGATTTGAAGGTGGGAATTATCACGAGAGGAAATGTTGTTAGAGCCGCACTTCACTTCAAAAAAGCTAACGAAAACAAAGCATG